>CM073778.1:64022727-64126185 GCA_037158775.1 Hetaerina titia | reverse complement strand
TTTCTGCTCTTACTGAAGTAAAAATGAACATCGCTGATGACATTTTGAAAGAAGATCGTGGAATAAGTACTTTCATGAGTGTAGAAAAATTCATAAGGAATCACACACACACGCGATTGGTCCTGAAAATATCTAGTATATCCTAACAACAGGGCATCTACGCACGGGTGCGTTCGCAGTTGGTGCTACAGGAGGATGAGTTTCTTAAGAAGTTTGTCACTTGGGAACGGAACATCCTTTTTACCCTGTGACCAAACCGCAAATATCTGTATCGAAATAATGAATTTCCAAAAAAAGCCAAAATATCTGGTAGGAAAGTTACGGAAACGTCCTTTTCAATATGCAGGGAATTTTGTAGCACCAGTGTACACAACTATATATAGAGCATACCATAGGGTTTTATTGAAAATGCCCCAATGTCATATCAGTCCCCAAAGGTCACATTTCAAAGCAACAGGCAGGATGCTGCATCACGTTAATGCACGGCTGCAGACACTTGTGGTGAATATCTCGCGAAAATCACTTTGAGAAGTGTTCTTCCTCCTCTCTCTACCTACTTCTACGTAATATTTTCATGTTTTTTAGCGTAATTAAACACCTTTAAGGAAGGTATTTTCCATCATCATAAACGAGTGAAATTAGGCTGAAAACGTTTCAAGTCGCAACGACTACTCCTATTTCAATATCCGAATCAAATTATTTATATATATATATATATATATTGCACATTACGGTAACAATACAGCGTAAAGTAAAATGTTCGCGCTATAAATTATGCTAAGAAAAAAATTTGGTCACTATTTATTAAGCGACCTTTGTATGACTCCATGTATCAACGTATATAAATACACAACAGTATTTGAATATTAAATATTCAATATAATATTAAAATCTCCGGCTTTTTGAAGGAAAATCCACGAGTAAAGTTGTTGAACTGAGGCAGAAGACTTGACGCTTCAAATATTTTCGTCAGAAAGCTTGGAATGGCGTAGGCGTTTGACACAAATTTTGCATAGGCATGCGTTTGGTGCAACGGTGAGGTTATTCCGCCAAACCTGACTCAAAAGTTTCTTATTTTCGTCACTCTGTTAGAAGTGTAAAATATAATATATGTTTTATTTTATATTGCCAAATAAATAAAGTACAGATGGATAATTAATTTGGAAGTTATGAATCACCGTTCTACCCTTTTCTCTAACCATTGTGTGTGTATGCTTTCGCTAGCTTCACAAAAGAGGCATTTGGGAAGGACCTAAAAACTCGAATGAGAAAATTTCACTGACTCGAAGAAACCTACTATTTAAAATACAAAAGTTTATAGTCTTTTTTGGATTTTTATTGTTATTTGAAAAGGAATTATTATTTTCCCTAAATGAAATTTAATATGATAGATGCATAAATCTTTGATGTTCTGAAAAAATTCCGGACTCTTACGACAGAAATTTAGTGTTTCTGCTTTCAGATTGCATAAAGGCACTCAAAGGGCAATGGATGGCAGTAAAGTATATCAGAATGTTTGTATCCAATCACTCCAATTTTATTGAAGTGAAATGTATTTATTTTGTCCAAATACTAGCGTAATATGATACATAAGATCATGAATACTCGTATTTGACATAGTATCAAAAATTAATTATATAAAAAATAAATTCGTAGTGTACGGAAAAGGAAAGCCAAAGGGAATTTTTTTTACGATAAGAGAAAATTAAAACAAGTGAATTCTTTCACCAAATCGGAATCAGAGGGGATAATAGAACTCGGGCGGGGATCAGGTTCAGGATAAGCTGAAGCTTAGAAGCCGTTAGTGATCTGGAGTTCAAAACTATTCTGTCACATACAAAAATTGTATGTACACAATGCATGTAGCATTCATGAAGTACCCAGAGGATCTGATATGCTTTCAGTTAGAAAAGAAGACCAAAGATGTATGAGAGCCTTCGTAACCTGGTTATGCAGGTTTTTGTCGAAGTTCAAATGAACAATTAAAGATAGAATAATATAAGGAATATCAGAGAAGCAAACCGCCATATGAAATCTTATGCGGGGAAGAAAGAGCAAATGGACTGGCTGTGTCTCGAGATGCAATGGGCTTCAAGGGTAAAAGGGAAGCTAGAGGAAGATATCTCTGGAAAAAACAAAGAAAATATCTCCAATTCCGAGGGCAATAGGGTATTCGCATGAGAGAAAGGAAATTAACAAATGACATTTTCTCGCTTAATTTTATCCAACGTGGGTCAATTACTTTATCCAAGTAAAGAATGACGTACGGCGGAAGAGATGTAAGTGAAACAGAACATCATTATTCAATAGGCAAGTGAGAAGGGCTGTAACCAACCACCTCTAGTTTGAAGGATGATGTTATTTGATGATGATTGAATCAAGATAGATTTGATCCCAACGGAGCGTTCCAAGTTATCCACTAGTCCGATGAAAAACTTCTTTATCCGCAGAAAACATCCTTCTAACTTACTTAGAGCTATTTGACTAAGATGATTCGTGCATAAAACAGAAAATGCCGAAGCATTTAGTGCGACAATTCCATGATACCGTGTTCTTATATTAACCTAGTCCAATGATTTACCTGCGCTGCTGGAACGGTTGTGTTTTCAATTGACAAATGAAAGTATTGGAGTGTCAAACCTCCTTTTGGCGTCACTTATTCTGATATTTCATTGACTAAAAAATTTTATTCCTTCCTTTAATATATGCGAGGGTCACATGGACTTGATTTGAGGGATGGTTGAGGCCGATAGTTTGTGGAAATCTATTTGTAAAGCACGAAGAAATAATCAAAGACTTTGCGTTCCCTGTGGAAACGCAAAGTCTGCCATTCTTTCTTCGTGCTTTGTAAAAATGCGGCTTATATCAACAATATTTTTATTATACGTCACATGGGATCTAATAGATAGCGGTAGCGAGTTTGTTTATTCCTAGCTGAAAAAGGAAATATTTCCGTTGAAAATCACATTTCTATCTATTAGTAGTTTTCCGTTATGCGGAATTCAGCAATTATAATAATCAGCAAAATTCTACCGTCAAGGGTAGTGCTTCGATGGACCATGGCAATAAACACTGCTTTACTCTCAAGCAATAAATAAAGAGACACTAATCATCCTAAAACCCCAGCGATATTGAAAATCTACAGTTTTAAACGCAGGGGTAATATCCGTGAGTACATTGAAGCATAATATGGACGGTATTTTGATTATGCACATAGTTATAATTAGTTTACAATTCCAAAGGGAAACTTTTAAATCGCTAAACATGTATATTCTCTACCATCGAATCAGCGGATTATGAGTGACACATCGGCGGTTGTACTTTTTTTTAAACACTCCGAATCGTAAGTTGGGATTGCGACATAAACCCATTGAGAATAATCCAACACCTACGTGACGATAGAACACCCACGGCCTGGGTGGGAGTAGAATCCCCATGACTTTCGGGTAGATATGTGAGTGAGCTACGTAACCAACCATTGGGGGCTGAAAACGCTCCATTCCACTTTTTCAGGCGCAAGGGATTCATCGCGCGGAAGGGGCGAAATTAATTAATTAACGCTTATGACAAATCACTCCGTCCACCATCCACGTTAATGGCCCGGAACTATTTCCACTCCTTTGTTGCTGGCACTGCAAGGTCGGGTAAAGTGCATTTCTTCCCCTACAGTGTTTCTCGACTTTTCCATCTCTCCTCTTCCCTTCTCTCTCCGACCCTCTTACCTTCCCCTAAATCTACATGACTTCTTATCTCTCGCTCTTCTCCCAATGGGTATACATAGATGCATACAAGGATAAATATACACACATATGTAAATGAATATATATATACGAGTATATATATATATATATACACACGTTTCATGTGTGTGTACACATCTATATATAAGTACATAAACACGCACATACGTGTATTTTGTACCCTCCTCTACCTCTTCTCAACCCATCCCCACCTACTTTCTTTCTCCCCTCAACCCCTCCCTTCTTTACGTATCCGCAGTATTCTCTCCTCCATTGGATCCTCGGCCCATTCAGCGACTTGACTCGCAGATTATTTTAATAAATCGTCCTCCATAAGGTTCATAAATCAAACCAGCCGTGAGTACAAGGCGGAGAATGCATCCCCATCTCTTTCCATCCCCGCCACCCGGCCCTCTCCTCCCCTTACCTCCTCCCACTACTACTTAACGTATCTTGACTCTCCCCCCCCCATCCACCCCTTCCCCCTATTTCTCCTTGCCCTCCCTCGCAACTCTCCCCTCTTCTCTCTCTCCCCCCCCCCACCACCACCTCCGGAGAGCCCCGTGTATCTGCTTGCGTGTTATTGTGTCGCCAGCATTTTTATTGCCGTCCCGCGGCTATTGTTGCTCGACGACGCCCTCCCCGCATTGTTAGTCGGGACTAATAATCGTGGGTATCCAGGGGGAGAGGCGGCGAGAGGGTGCGGGGAAGGAGGAGTGGGGTAGGTTTTGCCTTGATGCCCGTGGGTGTGTTCGGGCGGGAGTTGGGGGCCCAGGGACTTGTCGAGGTGCGAGGGGGAGGGAAGAGTTGGCGGGGGTGTGGAGCGAATATTCCAGGGGATGGGATATCTGAGGTGCGTGGGATTAGGGGATAAGACTCGGGAGGTTTGCGGGGGGTGGGTTGGGGGTTAGGGGTTACATCCCTCGCGCGTTATTTTCCTACGGCCACGGATCCTGTAAGAACACCTTACTTTTGAACTCTTTGTGTCTCCGTGTTGATAAAAAGGAGTCTTGTTTTATTGCCCGTAGTCGCTCAATTCATCAAACGGTTTTTCTAATGCGTGTCACAGTCCTTATGCAAATGCGGAGGGAGACTTCAAATGGATTAATCTCCATGCACCAAGTCCATTTGTCTCCGAAAAAAATATTTTTCTGTCACTTGCGACCTCAAATCAAACCGTGTTCATTTACCCATAAATAGACTGTTGTATAATGCAAGACCGGCATTGAATATATGAATACATTTGCACTGTGATAGTTATGACGGATGAAATAAGTACCAATATTTCTATATATTTCTAAAACTGTCGCGAATGAAAATTCACTCTATGAACCGAGATTTGGAAGTGTTATAAGGCCGTTGTTTAGCAGCAGATGAGTTTTTTAAATAATTAAATATTTCCACATCACCTCATCTACATAAATACAAATATTTCTTCTGTATGACCTCAATAATAATAGATTTAAGTCATTTTAGGCGTTTGTTTTAACTCTTGCGTCTTCTAACACTAAAAATGGAACCTATAATGCTTTTAATGTTGGCTAAATTCACGTGAAAATAGAAGCCAAGAGTTTAGCACTCCACAAATAACATGGCTTTGTTTGTGACTAACACGTGGGAATTGCGGCTTCAAAATCCATTACTGCTGCATCCTCCTGATCCAAAAACTTGATCTTCAATTAATTTTGTAATTTTCTGAACCCTTGCAATTTAAGTTTACCATTTACCATTGATAGTTCCGTTATTATTGGGTTTTTCAACAAACTCGTTTGCACGTGATCATTTTATTTATGATATAAGTTTAGTCTAATTTTCTTTTACAGTGAACATGTAATTTATATGCTAATAAGTTATGTCCATTAACAATTGCAAACACATGAAACACAAATACAGCTATGGGAAAATGCTTTAGTATAATAATAAATACAGCCAGAGTAATCAACCCGTAGATGGATGTAGAGCTCACCTAGTACTAAGCCTACTAGTGCGTGTGGAATACATATATCAGGGTAGGGGTTCCATTTCTTTCCCCTGTACCGCCTGAGGTTTCCCAGAAAGAGCTGGTACCCGAAAAATTACACATCTTAGCTGAAGATGAGGGTGCCCATAGTCATCCCCAGGATTCTAGACTGGGCCCTCCGCCTCAATAGTCAAACGCTCTGCCCACTGGACTACCACCCCCCTAGTGTACCTTAAGTAGCACGAAAATATCTAGTTTCTTGGTGAGGTTTTTAAAGAAATAAAAGTGAAAAAAAATAATCTTGTTACTAATAATATACTTATGTTATAATATACTTGTTACTAATAAAATAATCGTACATATTAAAGAAAGAAACATTATTTTGCTGCTAATGAAAATGGTATAGCCCAATTAGGTGTTTACTGCCTGTGTAATAATAACCTCTCTAATAGGAAATCGAACCCATAGTTTTCAATTTCCATTTTCCGATTAGCTTGACATTTGACGTCTTATATCACATAAATTCAGTGTAAAATTCGTGCTTACCAATGCTATTTGATATTTTTAATGGTACAACTTAACGCATACAGGTCTTTTGGATGAAGGGCTAATATTTTTGTCCTGAAAACTTGGTCTCGTATTCTTTTTCAGCCAGTTCGGTCTATTTTCACATCTTGGCACATTTTTTAGTCTCATTGATCATTCCCTCCGTGGTATATGGCGTGTTTATACATCTCGTATAGTAATCTTATTTTTATAGAAGAAAAAACGTCCGTACTCCTATTCACCGTTTGACAGAGAACGTGGGTGTCCCAGAATAAGCATAAATGTTAACAAAATGCAATGAGTATCGGGTGCTTGGATATTTTTTTAAATAATAGCTGTTCATAAGAGAGAATGTGAATAGAATGGAAGCTATAGTGTTGTAGGGGTGTCCAAGTGTTGAAGTAGGCTAAACCGTTTTGGTTGTAAATAGAGAATGAATGAGTCAAATCGCAGAACAGGTTCTCGAGAGGAAAATAATCGGTATGGGAAGAAGGACTTGACTCTCTTCCCATATTCAGAGTTCTCTCATTTTTCTCTTTCAAAATATTACTTTGAACAAAAATGTTCAATTTTTTAAAATTGAAAATTTAAACTATTCTCAACCGCTTTTTTGGCGTGGGAAGATTTATATCTAATAAGGACAGGCAAACGAGTGCTAAAAAATTTGTTGGTGGTAAATAAGTGGAGGAGGTTGGAATTGATGGAGTATGGAGAATGATTATATATACACAATAAGTAAGCCGCCGCTAGGGTTCGTGGCGGGATGTGTGAGGGCATAAGCCATGCGTGCTCACCTATGAGTTCACACATGCATATTAATATATATTTGCTTATGCACATACTCGTACACCGTAATGCATACATGCAGCATGCAATAGTTGGTGTGTTTACATAACATTAACAAATTGTTCTTTTTGTAAATATATTCATGTGCTAGGACTCGATTTTATTATGATTGTGATTCATGCGAATGAAGATCGAGTAGTTGAATTTATCGGCGATAGTGTCTTAAATTTGAAGCTACAATTTCTCCGTAGTGGCAGTGGATGTGTAGGAAATGGAGGAATGGAAGAGGAAGGGTGGGGGAGGTGGTTAGATAGAGAGACAGAGAGATGCTTCTCGTGTATTCTTTTACCCACTAAAGTCAATACTTGTGATGATGCGGAAGGTTCTGGTCATATACAAGTATAATTTCATAACATGCGGGAGTGGTGCGTGCACCACACTAGCTTTCGCAAAACAACAACCCGTACACCATAGGGAACCTCTCTGGGAATATCTTGCAATTGCCAGTGGTTGCCCTACCTACGCAATCACAGCGGTCATAGGTTGCTTTCACCTCGGTCGTCCACTCGTCACCATGCCATTTCCACCTTCCTTATATCTTATAGTAAATGCTTCATTGCTCGTACTGGAAAGCGCTATCTATATCGCTCACTCTGGTGAAAAGTCTGTTTATTTGATTCCACTTCACTTTCTTTTCTGAATCTCATAATTTACTAGTGCTGTGATAACAAAGATGAATGAATGACGAAGTTGCAAGGTATACGGGAAAAAGTGACATTCTATGAGATTTCAATGTTACCATTGCCGCATACCTATGGCGAAATGAATGCCATATTGCAATGACAGTCGTAATTTAATTATTATAAGAAAGGAACAACTGATATTAGTATTAACGAGGATAGACAGTAAAATTAATTGAGAAGTATATGTAATCGGGACTACTACTACCCCCTGCCTGTCGATTGAACATTGGTGAACGATTACTTATGCTACATTTCTATGGATGAAAAACTCAAATTTCAAGTTAAAGTTGTCTAAGAGTAGAGGACATAATAATAAATTGATGCAGTATGTAATTTTAAGTCAAATCTTTTATTATGGCATCCATAAATTCATGTTAGGAATGTATATTTCTAAAAGTGTCAATTTGATTTGCAAACTAATTCTATTGGACCATACGCAAACTCCAAGTAAAATCTAAAAATTCAATTTTTATTCTTTCGTGATTTCTATGTACAATTACAAAATATCTTTCAATCTTTTGTCTATTTAATAAGTAATTCATAAGTTCTCCTTCCATTTGATTCCTTAGTTAGGAAGAATATATATTGAAGTGGGAAACGTTTGAGAGGGCGTTTCAGAGTGTACCTAAGTGGGTTATAATAATTAATAGGTATTGCGGTTTCTAATTAGAAGATAGGCTTTATAAGTAGTAGTTCAACATTAAAAAAGTTACTTTACTCAGTTTGGGAATATAATGATTCGTTCCTTGGAAATTTTCGAATCCTAATTACTACTTCTAATTTCTCTGTCGCCTTTTCTCGAACTCTAAACTTGGAATTCCTGTAAATATCAACACCTCTAATGGATAGTGTATTTGAAATTATTCTATTTTGCCATTTAAACTCCTATTAGGTTTGGTATAAATCAACCACCACAATTTGGCATACAGGCCTGTAGTACAGTTTTCTTGACTATCCTTGAATGTATGCAACATTTTAAAGTTTTCCCCTTGGATGTAGGCAATATACTTGGATGCATGCATAATATCCATCGCCAATTTCTGTTTTCTCTTCCATAATGAGAAAATGATTCCGCCAACCCTTTTCAAGTAAAATTTTCCACAATGTTTCAAAAATTAATTGAATGAAATTAAATTGAAAAGATAAGAAAATTATTAACTTCTCGATTTCATGTGCGAGATATGTTAGAAAAAAATGTCATCGTATCTAGCTTAAACTAGTGTTGAAATTCTGACTTTCGGAAACTCTTTCTAACGCTATACGGAATATAGAGTCCCTATCTTTAATCCTTAGGGTAGGATTTCTTACCCAGGAATTATCACTACTAAACTCCATATATTCATACCTACGTTACATACCAGACCTGTGGCAATTAATTAATTAGAATGTCAATCAATGAACTATTTGAAGGGTGAGCAGTACTTAAAATTATATTATCACTGAATCATTTCGATATTTTCAACATATCCGTATTCCATATCAGTTTACATAAGCCCTTAAGCGATCCACTCGAACAACACAATGCCCTCGTAAATAAAGCTCAAAATTCACGTTACTACGTGTGACAAAGATAGGCGTGGTTTAACGTAGAATAACCTTGTTTTCACTGTTGACTAAGAATAAGTCCTTCATATCATGAACTTCAAAGGTAAATTCCAAATACCAAAAAGGGACAAAGAAACCATACTTGCTCATATATTTGGTCGCTAATTTCCATTCACGGTATGCTTGCTTTATTTATGGGTCATGTACATCAATTTCGAAGGTAAAATTTCCCCGGTGTAGAATTTCAATTGCGAAAGAAGATAAAGTGATCCAAAAAAGTGATAGCTACGTGACTTGGGGGAAGGATGGATTTGGTTCCATGCATTTTTATAGAAAGTGGAATAGAGAAACGTGAACAATAATCGCACCACTTCGTTTGTAAGCCACTCCAAATGCATGCGACGTATTTATTTAAATGTATTCTTGGTGATACATGACAATCTTAACAGAAAATAAGCTACACTAAACGACTTCCTGCATTTGTGACTGAAATACGACAAACTGTATCAATATCAGTATTCAAGTTGGAATTTTTATTGTTTCAGTCGAATGATGACGGTTTCTATTTGTTCCGCCTTCTGTCTGACACGATCTTCGTGAACTTCACCTTCTCGCCGTAGAGGAGTAATGAGTCGTATGTAGTGTCTACCTGTCCACCCCTTCGGCGCGTTCTCTCCTCGAGTTCGGTGGTGAAGCCATTTCTATGTTTATCCCTGGCCTATTCAACCCTCGAAAATGGCGCCATGTAGTTCTGTAACCTAGGAAATGAGCCTAGATAAACCCTTTTCTCCCCTCCGATAAATATCGCTTGTTTTCTTTGGGCTCGCCCTTACGGAATCACTCATTCGACAAAAACGACTTGCCCCCGGACGTAGTGTTTTGTTTCCCTTCCTTCCTTTCACCCCCGTTTTATTTAACTTCTTTCAGCCATGTTTTTTCTTACCATTTTTCGTGCCTTCCGCGACGGGAATTAGTCCTCCGCTTGGTTTGAATGGATAGCTCACGCGCGCGCGGACGCATTAGCACACACGCGGATGGCTGAAACAAAAGAAATTGGGATTTCTCGGCGTCCTCTACCCTTCAGCCCCTCCACCCATGGAGTGATAAAGGCGGGAGAAAGGCTGCTTGCGCGCGCGCGCGCGGGAAATAACCTACCTACCTTCCCCCCTCTTTTCAGCGACGATCCATTGTCTGCACCATTTTTGCAGCGGGATCATAATTTGGCGAATTGCACTCAAACGGATATACGATTCATTCATTCGGCGCGTATTATTTTCCTCCGTTTTTCAAAAATATTTTCAAGGGGATATAAATGCAGGAGAAGAGATGAAAGGAAGAAAGGTGGCGGAAAAATAGTTTCCCCTCACCACTTGGGTTTCGCAGTTCTCGGGATTTAATAGTTCGGTAAGAGATTGGGAATGGGGAGGTAGGATTGTGCATAGAATGAACGACAGCGTTGTAGGTACTCCATTTCACACGGAATAAGTTCAGGTGTTTTTACTTCTTGAAGGAGAGAGAGGATTTGTATGGACATTCGGTCTTGTGGATTCAATGCTTATGCTCAAGGATAAAAAAAATGAGTATATCGTTGAACTCACCTTTGAAATTCATTTATATGATTGCACACTTCATCAATGCAACGAAAACTCGTGAACTCCATTCTGAATTGGTGGTTGAGTTTTTTTTTATATTCTGCATGCGATTTTCAAATTTTTCTCAGGAATTTGATAGAGGATTTGTACTTTTCCTGGTAGCCCTGAATCCATTATCTTCACCAAAATGTAGGTCAGAGTAAAAATAGGCAATTGACATCGTATACTGACCCGTGGTAAATAAATCCACTGAAGTTATTTACTTGAGCTCTCTAATCGATCAAATTGCAATATAAGACTCTCGGGTCGTTTTATAGTGTTTAATATTGATAATACATGCCATGGACTGAGATGAAAACATGATAGACGATAGATTAATAACCATTCACTGAAAGGAATTTAATTTATGTATATGCCTCGACAGTGGTATACAAGTTATCTTGAGGATATTGCTCTTACTCAGGTAATCGATTCAATGTGCACCTCCTTATTGGTTCTGCATATAGGGTATCAAAAGAAACCAATTACAAAATCCGTCACCGCTATTGAATTCAAAGAATCTGACTGTGCACATGATATCTGGGCAACAATACCTGCTGGGTTACTACGATGTTAGTTTATATTGTATAGATAGCTGTTACCCTGAAAAAAATGGAAGGACACTCCCTGTTTAGTATCTAACTGAAAAAATTTACATTTTCTTTTATTCAATACAAATACACTGATAACACAGGCCAACAGTGGTTTTGGTGCCGGAGCTTTTAATGCTGATTTAAAGAACAATTGGGGTGCTGAATCCAATTATGACACTAGTTTTTTCCTATCAGCTATAGTTTTCAAGATATAGATATGTGGTTACTTACGTAAAAAAATCTTCTACATGATGATATGGGAGTATTACATTAATAATAAAACCCACTAAATATAAAGACTTGATTTATTTCTAGGGCTGTTAAATCACCCACAAACACAACAGAATTTTACAATACAATTGAACACAAATACTAAAATTTTTTACTGTAATAAAACAAATTGAAAAGAAAAAATACATAAAAACATCACTCAACACATCGGAAGCTTCTTTTGCGCGATTTTCTTGAGTGCACTTTGTTCAAACAGTCTCGTTTTAAGCACCAGCAGTAATCTGCCATCATATGGTTATCCCATCTTCCTTGGTAGCGAGCTTCCATTGTTTTTATATCCTGGTGAAGTCTTTCACCTTGTTCCTCCCTTGTGTCTCCTAAATTTCCAAGAAAATTGTTTAAGTGGCTGTGTAGGTAGTGAACTTTTGTGCTCATATTACATCCAAGTGATTTGAAGTTACTGAGCATAATTTTTACCAGCTCAATATAATTTTCACTTTTGTGATTTCCTAGAAAGCTTTTTATGACCTCAACAAATGACATCCAACTAATTTTTTCAATCTCATTCATTGACTCGACAAAAGCAGGATCCTTTGTAAGTTGTCTGATTTGTGGCCCCTCAAAAGTACCAGCTTTAAGTTTTTCAATACTTATATGGGGCATCTTTAGTCTTAAGTAGCTGAAGCATGGTTCATCCTTGTCAAGAGCCTTTACAAATTGCTTCATTAGGCCTAGTTTAATATGTAGAGGCGGTAAGATGATTTTCTCTCTTTTAACTAAAGATTCAGCAGTGGTGTTTTCTTTCCCAACAAGCAAGTTTTCTCTCTTAGGCCACTAATTCTTAATCCAGTGGTTTTGTCTGTCCCTGCTATCCCAAAGGCACAAGAAACAAGGATATTTTGTGTAGCCACTTTGCTGCCCAAGAAGAAAGTTCACCATTTTTAAATCTACACAAATCACCCAGCGATGTTCCTGGTATTTTATCTTCTGTAAGACCAATGCTATTGTATCGTATTCTTCTTTCATTTTAGTTGAATGAGCGATTGGTATTGCGCCAAACCTGTTACCCTTGTGAAGAAGTACACATTTTAAACTACGCTTGGAGCTATCAATAAACAAACGCCAATCACTAGCATCATAATGTGATAGTAGTCCCATTTTTTCCAAAAGACCCTTAACGTCTAAACAAAATGTAAAATTGTCTTCTTGAGTAAAGAAGGGTAGCGTATCCTTTTCCCTTGTGTGATAAAACTTATTTTTGTACCGGGTTGCAGTAAATTCTTTTCATGTAGTCTTGATGCTAGTAGTTCGGATGCTTCCTTCGATAAGTTCAGTTCTCTAGCAAGATCGCTTAGTTCATCTTGATTAAATAGTTGAGAAATTGTTGATACCCCCCCGTAGTCACTGCCACTATCTTCAATAGAATGAGAAATGTTTTCAAATAACTCAAATTCTTCCTTAGATATATCTGGTAACGTCTGAAATATTGGGATCGGTATTTCTTCTGAATGGGGTACCGGGCGTCTAGCTGAAGGCAAATCTGGATATGTTCACTTGTGGCGATTTTTTCGATTAATTCCCGAAACATTTACTATGCAAAAATAAGAGTCGTCAATATGGTTCACAGGTTCTCTCCACACCATTGGCACACCAAATTTTAGACTTTTCCTTTGTCCTGTTGCCCATTGCCGCAGATGTTCAGTACATGTTTTACACACAAAATGCGGTGCCCATGTTTTATCTTGGTCACCATGCTTAATACCAAAATATCCTAAGTATGCACGTTTCACAAAGTCTGTAATATTTTTCCTATTTTCTTTTACCATATATTCCCATGCATGCTTATAGATTTATTTAACTTTGAAAATTATTTTCCGGAATATATCAAATATTAAAACAACTAATCGTAAGATGTGCCATATCTAAAAAAGTAGAGCTGTTAAATAAAAACGGATTTCATATTTGGATTCAGCTCTACAAATATAGTTAAAATCAATACAAAGATTCCCGGCACCAAAAAAAATTTTTTTAGGCCTGTGTAATGATAAGAAAGGGTTTGCACGAAGTGAAAAAAGTGCATTTTTAGAATTTTATTGATCGTGGAGAGCGTAAATGAGTAAAAAATTTACCAAAAATTTAGAAATAAAATTAGTGAAAATCATTTAAATTAATTCCAGAAAGATATATGTGGCCGAGACTTAGTGAAATTCCATAAAAAACAAGGTAAAATTAAAGCCAAGTTTTTATTTCCACAGAATAGAAATTTAGTCTACTAGTTTCGATACCCTAGCATCATTTACTAGTTTCTTCATGTAAACAAAACAAGGTCTTCACGACCGTAGCTACGTTCCTTGTATATTGAAATAGTTTCTTTATACCGTAGTGTTAGTTCCAGAAAAACTAGTTTTTACTAGTCGTCATTTTAACGAGCTGACAAGTCGACTAATTTTTCCACGGTGGTGCAAAACTAATCGACAATAAAATCTATTCTGTGAAAACGCAAAGTTACTTAACTTTTCTTGTCCATTAAATAAATTCCAAAAAAGTTCAAAATACCAATGCATAATTTAATCATTTGAAGATCGATATTAACTGGATATAATTACTTTTAACAGCCACTGGCAGTAACTATTGAAGCAAGTCCGGTACGAATAATTGCAAGGATTTGACAGTCGTGAGAATGATGAGTTCTTAATGAGGAATATTGTTTAAAGGTTTTACTATCTTTTACTACGGGAGGAATTAAAAACAAGAGGTTGCGCATTTGTTCGTAACTTGCTCTAGCCATGTGTTTGATGCTGTACAGGATACTTCCTATCGATTATATGTGGGCTGTAAGCTGCTGAGTAGATTTTTTATTTTAACGGATATGAACAATTAGGCCAACGTCTTGGTCACGTTGGTACATATATAGCGGATATTTTATGGCCACTTAATTTCCTTATAGTATGCGCAGTGCTCTGCAAAATGACATTTTCTGTACAGTATTTTCAGTTTCCTTCTAGCGTGCATGATTAACAATGAAGTTATTACTAAGCTCGGAATAAACACTTATTTGATTTTGTGAGGGTTCATTCATTGACCAATTAATATGCAATCCGAGGATTTCATCAAATTTCTTGTTTGGCCTCACATGGGGAATATCTTGAGACTGGTCCATTATAATGTGTCAAAGTTCATTTTGTTCTACCAAATATCGTACTTAGGGGCCCATATTACTGATATTCAAGATTTAATGGGAATATCTTAGTCGAAATTACCTTAAGGGCATCGGTGAGATCTTTATTGCATCTTATTGTTGGTAATAATGTCTTATACTATATATGACCTTCGGTGTCCATGTCCATGGTCAGAAATGAAATTCCACTCTCTTGGTCGATAATATCGACTTGGACCTCATATCAGATGCCATTCACAAGAATGATAGTCTTCATTATTTCGCCTCGTGGCCAGAAAAATCAGCCAAATGTATTCTTAGCATCAATCTTTTTGGACCAAGTACGATATATGTCCTATGCACCTTTGGTTCTATAAATTCTCTTTTTTATGCTTTCTCATGACTCCCTAAACATCCCTTCCGAATGAATATTGTTCTTTTTTTTGCGGAATGATATTGGTTGAGCTAATGCTAAATTTTGAAAAACGAATACGGAAAATTGAGGTTATATTGAATGAAGTAATAAATAAAAGAAATAATTATCTCATTGTGTATCCACATCTAGGATTCGTTTCTTGTAACAAAAATAGGACTTTTAGGACTATTTCATGAAATTTTATATGATTATTCACGGATCCTTTGGTCTATTCATAGGTATGCAAATTAAATACCGGACAATGAAACCATGTTTATTTCAAGTCAAATTTTATCAAAGATTTTTAGAAAAAGATGTCTCGGAAAGCAATGATTTCCAAAATATGATGTACATTCTGATACTATCTAGATTTTCGTACATATATGTAAAAGGCACATTATGCATTACGCATATTCGTACATTATGCATTATATACGCATTGGGTTGAAAGGAGAAACGTGGTAATGATTCATAAGAGGCAAAAGGTACCCAACATCAAAAAAATGTTATTAAAGACGACGTTGAATCTGATATAAAAATATTAATTTCCTAAAGGTATTGGGCGGTTGTCTGCAAAAGAACAAAATGTTACATACATTAGTGTTATCCTACGGATTTGAAATATATATATAGTATATGAATATAGTATATATATATATATATATATATATATAAATATATATTTCGAGTCACGGTGGTCTAGTGGGTAGAGCGTTTGGACTACTGACCGGAGAGTCCCGGGTTCGATTCCCGGGCAAGGCACTTTGGGCACCTGCAGCTCCACCCAAGCTAGTTGATTTTTCGGGCACCAGGTCTTCCTGGGAAACCATAACCGGCACAGGGAAAGGAACTGGCCCCCCTACCCTGATGTGTGAATGTGGGCTGAGTTCATGAGCTCTACCATCACCTACTAAACCGACCTTCGGGTTGATCACTATGTTTATGGTTATATATATATATATATATATATATATGAATGTATATATGAATATATAAGTATATATATATATATATATGAATGTATATACGAATATATATTATTATTATTAGGTAATCTACCGGTTAAGGTAGGTTTTTGGATGGACACAACTATCAAATAAATATTTTGTAACTCCAAACAAAATCCAATCCAGCAACCTAATCTACATCAGTTCCCTCTTCATCTCTGTGTACTTCTTTCCTCCCTTCGTCCCGTCCAACATCCCTATCCTGTTCCTGCCCTTTCCTCGCTTGCCCAACATTCTCCCCTCTATTACCTTCTTTAACATCCCACTACCGCTCAATACGCCTTTCATCCATTTTTCCTGCCTCCATAGGATTTCTCTCAACAAACCACTCTCCTCACCCACCATCTCCAGTACTTCCTCATTTGTTTTCCTTTCGGTCCATTTAACCTTCTCCATTCTTCTCCACACCCACATTTCAAAAGCCTCCAATCTACGTCTATCCTCCCGCTTCAGTGACCACGTTTCCGCGCCGTACATAGCTACGCTCCATATCAGAGTTTTTACGAGTCTTGTCTTAACATCCTTACTCAACGTCCCCGTCATCAACTCCCTCCTCCTTGAGAAAGCCTCCTTACCAAGAGACAAAGTGATTGCATAGATTTAGATTAGTTAGACATTCTTGTCATTTACTTGCTGTAGTGTAGCTTCATTTTTTCTTACATTCATTTGTAAATAATTTGGGTTACAACACTAATTTGAAAACCTAGAATAGTGCGTGAAAAGAAAGAATAGGTCTTACTTACCTAATATTTCCAAAACAATATTGTACGACAGTGAAACTTTGGGATAAGAAATATGATATTGATTTCACAATGATTTGCTTAGATTTCTTTAGGTACGATTGAAACCCGAACGTATAATAGTTGTCTAAGAAAGCAAATTTCAAATAAATACAGTGGATCTGGGATGTATGAGGATTATTTATGATACGTAACAATTTATAGGATCGAGATAGAGAAAAGGCGTACCTGTAAATGGTTTAAAAGAATGGGTATATCGAAAAGGTCATGGCAAGGAATGTTAGATGTTTCAAGAAGGCGAAATAAAATAATGCATGAAGTCAATACTCAAGATTGCGTTGAAAATATGTGGTGCAGAAGCTTGCAAATACCGGATAGTGTGAAAGAAATGAGCTCATGAGTGCAAACAACGAGAAAAAATCGTGATCTAACTCTACTTGGCGCTTTCCTGGAAGTGAAATGGAGTGGCGTGAAAGGTGTGTTTGAATGCCTGTATGTGTTTATATCATAATGAATGCAATTCGACACTCGATAAAAGAACAATGCATTTATTTCGGAAGCAGAGTGAGTAAGAAATACTTCTGAAGGGGAAAAATACATTTGGCCATTTGGGAAGCGGGAAGTCCGACGCCGTACCCTTTAGGAGGACTTGATTGTGGCTCGCGGAAGTATTTTGTGAGATGCATCCCGAGAGGGTGGGGTAGGGATGGGAGGGGGGACGCTAAATGAATGTAAAGCGATGTTCACGCTTCGGCAGGTGATAAATGGGATCGGTGGTTAATGGAAGCGACGCGAGCCACTATATCCCGCCCCTCCCCCCGTCGCTGAAACGTTCTATGGCTATTGTGGGGATTGGGTGGCGTGGTTTTTTGGGAGGGGGAAGGGAGAAGGAAAGGGCCCTTATGGGTGCGTTAGGTGGGGAAGGGGTGGAGGGGACAAGGGGACATCCAGATAGAGGGACACTGCGAGGGGGAAGTGGGATTAATGGGAAAAACGGAGGCGGACGTGATGACGAAGGAGTTCCGGCCAAAAAGAGCGAGCCGGGACAAATAGCGAGGAAGATTCTGGAGCGGTTCCCATTCCTGTTAAAATTCATCATAATCACAGCACCAAAATCACTGCCGGTGAGATGAAATTGTCTCATCTTCATCCGTCACTGTGAAAATCACCACCGCGTTAGTGACTGGTGTGTTATGACTGCAGCCAAGAGAAGGGCAGAACATTATAGGTCGAGCATATGAGTAGTGATTTTTTGAAATCTGGATGGGACTAGTCGTATTGGTCGCTACCGATCGGGGCCTGGATAAGGTACGCTTACAGCTACAAGTTTCCAGAGTGTTTGTGTGTGTGACTATATATATATATATATATATATATATATATATATATATATATATATATATATATATATTGTCGGGGACACACATCCACCTTTTTCAACAGAAGGTAGAAGATCAGAATCATGGGGGACGAGCAAGAGGGTTTCCGGGGACAATTGTTAGGACGGAAAACCGAAGAAAAGAGGAAGAGTAATTCCTAGTGGGCAAGGGTCCGGGAGTATTTTGGTAAATGATTGGCTCCTACGAGGATGCTCGGACCCGAGGTTGACTTTTGCCCACTATGAAAAATTCACCAATAAACTTATTGTCACCTTCCAAGCGTTGTTAATTTTGTATGGATTTGGTACTGATTTTCGTTGTACATTAATTATGCCGCACAAAGGCTGACATGCCTGAGATGACTCTTTCATGGTACCTGTATCGCAGGTATAAATACTAACTATCCGAATAAAATATATACATTAATATTTAACGCAGAATTCGTGAATAAATGAAGGGATATTGTGGTTTTATTAAATTTGTGGTTGGTGGATGTAATTACACATTAAATAACACTCCAGAAGAAGTTCATAAGACTAGTAGTAAGTCTATTAGAGTATGAGTCGAGATTAGGGGGTTCGATTAAGAACAGTTTGACCTACGCCACACAGAACATTTAACGTAAGCTTCATCTATTCGTTAAATTTTATTCTTTCTAGGCTAAGATTTATTTGCATACATGAACATTTTTTGCTAAGACTGGAGAACCTTGGAGAAAAGATCTAATGAAAGGAAGAAATTAAAAAAATATGGAAAGGATCGGTTCTCGTCTCATTATAGCCGCAGCACGAATCACATTTAATGATCCATTCAAGAATGTAGCTTTTGAGAATAGTAGACCGAAACCTATTGATTTTGTGGTGTAACTTTTGTGATAACAACGTAAGGTTCCGTACTCCAATCCCTTACATTCTTCTTCAATTCATTATTCCGTCTCAATGTTGTTTACTTAATCTTAGATGTACTGTTCCTAAGGTTCTTCTACCATGTTTCCTCACAAAAAGCACCGCTAGTGTGTGGTAGGGGGTGATTCAATACCACGTGTACCATATGAATAATTTAATTCTTAATTGTTAATTACCAATGTAAATGGAAAATATTTCAAATAATGAGGGTAGTGCTAGCTACATCAAATGAGACTACGGTATCTTAAGTGTAAAATACATTTCTTCGAATTCAAGACAAGGTTCGAGTAACAATAAACTAGGTGTCAGATAAAATAATGATATCGCTCCTGTCTACATAATAATGAGTACTGCTGTGTGATCGCTTAATGTGGTTCTGATCCCACCTCCTTCACAGAAAAAATGATATCTTAAATCTGTCGGTTTTATTTTCATGATCTTTCCTAGCTTTCGAAGCCTGTAATGCAAATGCAAATACATCGTCGTGTATTCTCATTAATTAGCAAAATATCCCTAAATATTTGTAGTTAAAATTCTATTTGTTTTTATTGTTTCTATTAAAACCGATATCAAATAATTTTCCAATATCACTTTAGGGGTAGAAAGTAAAATGTGAATTTATCTTAATCCTTGTGAGCGTTGAGAAGAGTCATTATTACGTAGGCAATATACGAGACATATGGGCGGAAGTGTCAAATTAGGCGAGAAACATACGAAATTTTTCATAATCAACTTCTTCATACTCTTTGGCATTAATTGATAAGTTCTTAAAAGATAAGGTAACGATTATGCAATTAAAGAATATCTCAGAGCTATACCTTTAATTCTACATTGGTAAGTGTGATGGCTTAGCCTCTGTGCGACTAAATTCCGGCAATACTACTCATTGAGCGGGTGGCAAGGGAGAATATTATTGGGGTTTCCGTAGCTCCAAAACGCCAGACGGGGGAGGGGTGCTGCCCAGTTGGGTTGAGTTTTTGAGAGCTCCAAAGGGATAGGGGTGGATGAAGTTGAAGGGAGGCGGTTTAAAGATTTCGTACGGGAATGGCAAGTGGAAGGTTGGATTCTGAGTACATTGCCATCTCTGGGGAGTGTAGGAAGATAGCAGTCGGGGCGAGAGGGGGGGGGTTGTTGGAGGACGGGCAGGAGGGGTGCGGAAAGGGAAAGAATAAAGGGACGGCATCGTCCCGAACAATGGCGTCTGGAAGGATGTGGGAAGCCATTTTGTTTCTCCTCCCACACTCCTCATCCCCCCGTTCTCTTCTGGGCTGGGAGGGGGAGGCCCTGCGAGACAATGGGATTCGTTGCTATCCCTCCCCACCCACAGCCCCTCTATACCCTCCCCCTCTCTGCGCCGTCTCGTCCTATTACCCCCTCCCCCAGCCTCTTCGCGTTCCTCCCCCGCACCCACATCCCTCTCCTCGATCCACGCGCAGAGGTATAACTAAAGTAGGCACAAGCCCTCCTTTTCCCCCACCTCACCCCCATCTATTGGCTCGCCGGGGAATTGTTCCTGCCGCAGCGCCTCTTGCGGCGGGATTTGCCAACTTTTTTCGCCGAGACAACGGAAGACTGTTTTCCCGGCCGCCCTGCTGTTTGAGTTCACGCTAGGAGGGGATAGTGTCGGATATTGGATGCTCTGAAGGCAGATGGCCGTTCAGAGCCTCAAAAAGTATGAATGGCGGCAGCTGCGATCGAACAAGCGGGAGGCAGTGCCAAGTAATCGGGCTCGAAGATTAGTTGACTTTCTGACCTCTTGTGTCCGGAGTTCGAGTACCCAAGATTGGCGAACTTTTTTTCTGTTGATCCTCGGGGGATTATTGTTTATTTCCTTTGGACTCCCAGGCACATAGGATCTCTAGAGTGTGTCTTACCAAACTCCGGTTAATTCTAGAAACCTAGATCAGCATTTGTCGACGTCGTTGAACTCATAAATCCAGAAACCCGTGTATGGGTTTTTCATTCCTATATTTATCACTTACACATTCATCCGCGGAAAATATTTCAAAGAAATAAATTTTACGATAAACGGTTACGATTTGACGATAATCTCGATGACTTAATGAATAATTTTAAGATATTACTTGATTCGTCAGACGAGCTCAATCTTTACTCTTGAATCTACTATACTTGTGTGCTTTTAGATATTTATTCCAATCAGTGCCAATAGCCAAAATAATATTTTTTAGGAACTCAATATTAATGCATTCTTTTTCTCTCTTTAACTCTTGCTGCTTAAAATGCTAAAGAAAGTTTAACTCAGTGCAATTCAATGATACGTAATTACAGTACCTATAGAGAATGTACTTCCATTTATAAATATATATATATATATATATATATATATATATATATATATATAGTCATATATTTATAGTCAGTAATTAACCCGAAGGTCGGTTTAGTAGGTGATGGTAGAGCTCACCCGCGTACCAAGCCCGACGGCTTGTGATTATTCACACATCAGGGTAGGCGGCCAGTTCCTTTCCCTGTGCCGGTTATGGTTTCCCAGGAAGATCTGTTACCCGAAAAATCTACTAGCTTGGGTGGAGCTGCAGGTGCCCAAAGTGCCTTGCCCGGGAATCGAACCCGGGACCCTCCGGTCAGTAGTCCAACGCTCTACCCACTAGACCACCTCGACCCGCATATATATATATATATATATATATATATACATATGGATATGTATAATACATATACATATATACATACATTTTCAAACACGAAATCCCGCCATATTGCGAAGAAATATTCATGCACAAGGAATTAGATATATGTTCCTATCCCTTTCACTTAATTCTTTAATATGAATATGTGTACATGTTCCCGAATGGCGGGTTTTCGTGTTTGAATTTGTGCACATATATATATATATATTTATATAGATGATTTAGAGGCAATTACGAGGGAAATAAAATATCTAACTCGTAAAAGGACACTGATATTTAAGAAAGCTGAAGTTTTTGGCCTCTTAAACCTTCTTCAGGTTAAACGATTGCAGTCTGAAGAAGGCTGCAAAGAGGGCTGAAAGCATAAAATTTCTGAAATGCGAGTCTCCCTTTACGTGTTTATGTATGTGTATATATATATATATATATATATATATATATATATATGTATATAAATATATCGATGATGCGGAAGTACTCACTAGAGCAATATAACTTTTGGACGGCACAATAGAACACAGAATAAAACAGATAACACGTAAAAGGACACTCACACTGTAGATGAATTAAGCTTTCGGCCTACTTCGAGGCCTTCTTCAGGTCTGACTGTGTGTGTCTGACCTGAAGAAGGCCTAAAGCTTAATTCATCTACAGTGTGAGTGTCCTTTTACGTGTTATCTGTTTTATTCGGATAACAAAACTGCACACACTCTCTCACTCCGGTATTTGCAGTGCAAATTGACCGTTGCAAGTCACAAACACACACGCACTCAGGGTTTACGGGGAATTTAACCCAACGGCAGGGACCCTTCACTCAGACAGATGTAAAGATAAAAATAGTAAAGGAACGGCACGCACTCCCTCACTTCGGTATTTGCAGAGCAAATTGACTGTTTGTGAGTCGCAAACACACACGCACTCAGGGTTTACGGGGCTTTAACCCAGCGTCAGGGACCCTTCACACAGACTAGGAATACGGAAAGGGAAGTACACTGTGATGCAGTGTACGTGAAAAAAAATAGTGCCGAAAAACCTGACACCAGGTGTTTCGCCTGCCAAGCAGGCCTCTTCAGAGAAGAATAATGAGACGATAACTTTTAACTGCCCCCCTGATATGGGCCCCCCTTTTAACGACCCCGCTAATATGCATTAATATGCAGAAAGTATAGATTTTTCATAAATTACTTTTCTTTAAAAAGTGATCCTGATATTTTATTTTCGGGGGACTTCTGAGAAATTTATAGTTCTCCACTATTGTTTAATGTCTGTTTTATCATTTGTACTCGTGTCCATTTTGATCTTATTTTGATGTCCATTGAGGTATTCTGTTACATTATCTCCAGCTTGCCAAATTCTGGCGGTTATCAACACGTCATCAGTATAAGTTCATGTAAAGATTGCGTTAATTAAAATTTCGTTATTTATTCTCAGAGATGGTTAGCCTTAAAATCATAGACATTAAAATGATTCATACCGTTACCAAAATCGATAGGGTTACTCCCATTCTACTGAAAGGGTAATATGAATTGAAAGTCAGTTTGTAGTAAAGGTTGATCGATTAGTAACAGAGAGTAAAGGCGACAGATGTGTAAATCCCTTGGGAATTAACCATTTTGTCTTGAGAAGTGCCAATTGATTATATTAATTTGCGAAAATACCAAAGTTCGCGAATCGAGAGATATTTTATTGGATCGCAGAGTTCCTTCCAATTTTGAGAGGAGGTTGGGCCTTCCAACATTTGGAAGTACCGTGCTGTGGACAAAGCCACAACTGTTTGCCTAAGTTTACTTTGGAGCCGTGGGGCATTCGCTCGTTTGGTTGGGGAAATTAATAATAGCGGCTAATAGCTTGGAGATGGTAAGTGGGGGGAGCGGAAGGAAATGATGAAACTGAACCATGGTAATATCAGTAAGTTTAGAATTGAGGGATTGATTTAGTTTCATTCACAGCCAGTTTGACCAAGACCGATAGTGATAGAACACAATAATAATGACTATTTAATGACTGCTACTCCGATTGATCAAATCATTACGAAACACTTATTCAAAATTATTTTTTGAAATAGAATTGAGCTGATTGAAAATACTCCGACGTTTTCCTATCCTAATATGATGAAATTACGTTGCAAAAATATAAAAGTGAAATAAACCTTTAACAATATTATTTTATTCAAAATTTGAACATTGATCATACTATATTTATTTTCATTGAGTAATGCTTTCAAGTTGCTGAAAATGTTAAAATATGCATGTCCAGTAAATTTGGAGTCATAGGTTTTTTAGATATTAGCATAAGTGAACGTAAGTCTGACTTAGTAAACACGTATCTCTCGATTTAATTTTTGTTGGGAAATTGTGCATGCAAGCATACATATTTATTGAATTCGTTCAGTTAACATGGAGAAAACCTTATACGGTAAAATTGACTTTGTATCAGTAAATTTCTGTACGTTTTGTTTTATGAAGGTAATTCGCAAAAGGCTTTTAAAATGAAACAATTATGGATAAATAAATTCGAAAGAAGTTTTGGTGGGAAAATAAAAACATAAACAACCATGAAATCGCGCAAGATTTTGGGTGTAAGGCTTACGTTTTGGAAGAGGGTTCGAAATAAAAGCTAAGAGCCTTCTGGATTGTATCAGTGTGGTTGCTATTGCTGGTATGACTACAAAGTTAAAATTACGTAAACATTGTAACACAATGGACGCTGGGATAAACCACCTCCAAAGATTGGAGGAATCTTAGGAGAAAATCGACTGGAAAATATAATTTAGCAATTCTGCAACTTAAAACAAAGATGGCCAGTGCAATTGGCAATGTCCTAAATGACATTTGAAATAATACCGCTTAATTCAGCCGATATTTTATTTGGCACGTTAAAGCAAAGAAATATTTATGATGTAAAAGTAAATCTGAAGATTTGTTGTTTTCGTTGGCAAATATTTTTTTTTTTTAAGAGTTTCTCAGGGAGAGAGGGTCAGGTCGGTCGGGAACCCAAAGGGTCAGGTTAGGAGAAGAATATTCTCAAGAATCAATAGTGACGATGGGCGTCCCCCAAGGTAGTGTACTGGGCCCGATACTGTTCCTATCCTATATCAATGACATAGGTAAGGAAGCAGAATGTAACATTCGTCTCTTTGCAGATGACTGTATAATATATAGAAAAATAAAAGACAACAGGGATAGTGATATATTACAGAATGATCTAAACAGAGTATCGGAATGGATTACTAATAATAAGATGGGTGTAAACACAAAAAAGTGTAAACTAATAACATTTAGTAGGAAAAGGAGAAGGGAAAATAGAGATTATAACTTGCTAGGTGAAAATCTAGTAAGAGTTGAGAAATGTAAGTATTTAGGTGTCTATCTCACAGCTAACTTAGAATGGGGACATCATATAGATAAGGTGGCAGGTAAGGCTTTTAAAACTCTACACTGGGTCATGAGGAACCTTAAGGGGAGCAACAAATCCACTAAAGAATTAGCATACACTTCAGTTGTAAGACCAATAATGGAGTACGCAACAACAGTATGGGACCCTATGGTAAAGGTGCATATAAATAAGCTTGAGAAAGTACAGAGAAAGGCAGCTAGGTACGCCCTAGGAAGACATAACAGGACAGATAGTGTGACAGAAATGTTAGAGACACTAGGATGGACACCGCTCCGACTCAGAAGGAAGCTGAACAGGCTATGTGGGATGTTCAAGATAGTAAATAAAGAGAAGGGGTGGGAGGAGCTCTCAGAAAGATTAGACAAACCGAATTACATTGGGCGGAAGGACCATCAGTTCAAAATAAAACACAGAGGGCACAAAACAAACATTAAAAAAAACTCCTTCCTCAATCGTGGAATAAAAGAATGGAATGAGTTACCTGAGGATATCTTTAAGTCCTTACCTTATTCATTAAATAAATTTAAAACGAGGTGTATGCTCGCCTACCGAGGGGTAGTTTGGTGTAGCATATCTGTTATTGGTAAAGGCGTTGTGGAAATCAGGTGCAAGATGGAAAAATAATTACCCAGATTTTTTATTCCGAAGCCACTTTTATTTCATTAAGATAACATTTGAAGTTCAGATTTATAACATTGGAAAATAAGAAATCTGAGAAAATTCTGCTTTTCAAACTGATGAGAAAATGAAAATTACTTTGGAAAAACGTCAATTAAAACCCAATTCATGTAAAACTTGAGGTAGCGAAATTATGTATCAATACCAAGCAGAATCACTCCCTAAGGAGGGAAAATGTAGGCTCTATATATGTTGTCTGCCTAATAGCACACGCTGCTGCATAAGTGTGGTCGACATAAAATGTACGATAAAGAGTATTTTAAAAAAATTATCGTATCTGTTTAATTAATGATGCGGGAGGATATAGGACAGGAAGCTGGAAGATTGAAATGTGTTGTTAGAGAGTAGTCATGCATCAAGAGAATCTAATGAATATATTCTTTTATTAATTTCAATACATTAATTGCTTTTCATGCTGCCTGCATGCTAATGAATTAAATGGTTTTATTAATTTTAATTCAATTAATACATTGAAGTGCCAGCTCATTTGTGAAAGGAGAAAGTGAAACTCAACTCATGTGGAGGATATAGTTAAATGATGAAGATTGTTAATGCAGTTATGATAAGGGGTGAAAAACATTGTCAAAAAAGGTCAAAAATTGTCTTTCTCAAGGAGAAAATAACATCAGCGAAGAAGTGGAAGGAAATGTGTACAATAAATGGAAATCTGCCACAACTTTCTTTGAATTACCAGTCACTACGTTGAAAATGGCTGGTCTGTGGGCAGATTGATAATAAAACAAGTGATAATATGATTAAATCTTATTATTTGTAACTTAGTTCGCGCTTGTTGTCGGGAGTAGAATTAGTCAAATAATTTTACAATTTTAGGTGCATTTTGTCGGAATACTCGTATGTCTCAATTTGGAGCTTTGAACAAAAATCTGAAAAAATGGTTGTCAAATTCAGGACTTATTTTAATCGTCTAAAAAATATTTGGATGTACATCTAGAGGAATCATAAAAATATTTCGAGTAAATTCACGATGGTAATAAGTTTGTTTGTCTTTTGTTTGTTTTTCTTCCATTTTCTTCAGATTTATCTCAAATTTCATCATAAGGAGTCCCATTATGCAAGTGAAATGTCGAATGACCTTTGAAACCCATCGATACGTTTAAGTGGATCCTAATGATTTTCAATCTGTATTGCATTAAAAACTCGCAGTCGGTATAATGCAAAGTTTATTTTATTCGCTGACAGTGGAGCTAATCTCGCACCCCGTTGGAGTATGCGATCAAACTTTACGATAATGGGGGCAATTCATTTTACTGATTCGCCCGTAGTGTCAATCTGTGGTTGCCAGAAAATAGTCGTACTCAAAATGTCCACCTTTGGTTTTAGCCAATATTCTTCAGGGGCACTGCCCAATAACCCATTACCAAAATCGGACCGTTGTCCCTTCGGCTAGTAGGCGAAAATCACCAATCACTAAGCTTCCATGTTGTCTTTTCTCTGTTGTAGGTACACCATATAGTCTTCACCTGCGCAGTGACTTCCTTCGTGGCATGCAAAAAGCTTACTTGCCTTCTATCCGTTGCGCGTCCATCTCCAATGGGTACGTGAATTTTCCCACGGCTAGGAGGTGTTTGGTAAAAAAAAACTTAATGCGTGTTTGAGTATTTCCGAGGAAAACCCCTGATGCTGGTGGATATTACCTCATTCGAATGATTAACATGAAATAACTGGTCCTCGAGGAGAAAAACGTCACTTTCCCTCGACGTGGCGCTTTGAAGTCGCGCCTGCGACAATGGACACGCCGCCTTCGCGTTAACCCCTCCCCCTCGTTCCCCCTCCACCTCCCTCTAGATCCCGAAGGCTCTTCTTATTCTTTGGTAATGGCAGGGAGGGAGGCGGGGGAGATGGAGGACTGGGGAGCGGGTGGAATGGGGAAGACTGGGTGGGGGTAGGAGGAAGAGTGAGGGTGTGGGGAGTGGAAGGGGGACGGATGGTATCAGGATGCTGGATGGGGGGCTGGGAGGGGTTGCGGAGGTGGAGGGCGTGTAGCGAAAGGGTGGAAAGGAGGATTTGTGCCGCAATAAATAGAAGTGAATGGCATTGAATTGGATACCCGGGGGAAGGAAGAGGGGGCGGGTTTGGAAAAGAGAGAGGGAGAGAGGGGGGTAGGGTATTCCGGGGGAGTAGAGGGGAGTGGGTGGCCGGGAAAGGGGGGTCTCACAATGCACCCCTTCCGCCCACTCCCCCTTTCCTCTCTCCCCAGCCGTCTGGTTGTTGTGAGAGTGTACATTCCAGGGATTGACTAATGTGCCGTGAGAGGTTCTTTGGGCCGTGGAGTGGTGTGGGTATGGGTGGATTGGAAGTCTTTGGACGAATGAGAATTCCATGCAGATGTCTGTTGGGGGAGGGGGTTGATGCTGTTGTTGTGGACCCCTCTTCTCCCTATCCCTTACCCCCCTCTCTTTCCTTTGGACCCTGCAAACACACAAATTCCCATCTCCTCCTCCCTGTCTCCCTCCCACCTCCACCACTCCTATAGTCCCCTCTCCCCCACGAGCTCAATAGTCTATAAACATAAGGATGGAAAACTCGATGCGTGCGCGCATCGAAGCTAAAGAGTCGGAATGAAAGCGTATAAATAAGCAAGAGAAGCAATAAGTTGTGCATCGTTTTGGCAGTTATTGGTCAATGAGGGCGATTGCTTTGAGGTTACCTGTACGAGTGGGGTGCTTAGGAACAAGGAGGTATGGTGGACAGAGAATCTTGATTTGAGGATTAGCTTACAGTTAATGTTGAGCAGCATGGAGCCATAGTGTTTAACGTACCATCCAAAGGACGGTCCCCGAAGAAGGTGGAACCCACCCGCTTACTCCACTGGCGAAATGGAAACGGAAAGCATTGTTACATCCCAAAGCTTTCGGGAATCGTACCACCAAGTCATTTATTTTTTGGCCCAAAACGTAATTTCGCAGTGGATCCCCTTGGTGCGTAGATAATTTTGGACTTGTGTCTCGCGAAGCTGTTGTTTGGCGTTTCTTGTTCGGCAACATGTAAAGATACTTATCAGCACTTGCTGCTTTCTTGACTGAGTATTAAATTATTTGTGCCTCCATTGTTAATAAAATTTGGCTAGATCTCATTTTTTTCAAATCTTGTACCATGAGATAAATAATAAATAGAATGGAATAAGAGAATTAAATACTTACGCTATATCTTGAAATTTTATCCATAGGAAATTTTCCACATTTGGTGAAATGCGAAAAATTATATTTTTGATTAAAATTTAGAGTATTGAAGCAAGTTAATTACCATTCATCATCCATGAACTTAATTTTTAAATTTCAGTAAGTTCCTTGAGTTATCTCACTAAATATTGTTATTGTAGTGTGACTTTAACGCTGAATTTATTCATATATACTAGTCTGAAATTAAAGAATTATTTTTAAATAGATTCTTACTCGTGTTATATAAGGTGGAAATGAACAGTAGGCATATCAGCACCAATAATTGTATTCAATTCGCATAGATAAATGATGTAAAAAGGCAGGAAAGCCTATACTATTTTGGAATGTAGTTCTCTTTAACAATCTTTCATTAATTTGATGTGCATCTTAGATGTAGGATCTCTGAACATGATAAATGTGAATTCATAAACGATGGGCATATCGATATTCTTTATTTTTAATTTGTAATTTACTTATCAATATCAATTTTAAGACGCGAAAGATTACTGTTTTTATCTTCTCGTTTGGGAATTATCAGATTCATCTTTTAAAATTAGATCAATTTGAAGGTCTAGCGTAATATACCATTAAATCATGTGACCAATGGCACAGTACTGATGAAGTTTTTTTCTACGTGACGGGGGTGCTGGACTGGTCATCTTATAAAAGCCGGGTCAAGTTCGAATTGTATACAGCTCAAGTTTCTCAAACGCATCAAACGAAATATTACGTTGTATTCCTATTATTAAATTCTATAGTATAATATCTTCATCCAAGAATAGAAATTTGTGGTTTCACCGTAACTTGCCCCACACTCTCTCAAATTGTTACTGATTAAATGCATGCGATAAGGCTCACAGTCGATTTGTGGTGAATGGTTTGGGGTCTGGAAAACTATAAGCACAGTGTTTAATCCGTAGATCGATTTGATGGGCGAGGTTAGAACTCATCTAATACGGTGCCCAAGACCAACGGCGTTTGAAATGGACACACAAGGGTCTGGGGACAGTAGTCCCTTTTCCTGCGCCGACTTATGTTTCCCGAAAAATCATACAACTTGGGTGAAACTGCAATACTTTACCCCTAGAACTGGAACGCAGACCATAACAAAGACAAAACTGTTGGGAGACTTCTTAGCATACTGCACTTGAAGCTTGCCAGCATGTATCCACTCATAATTATTTATTTATGGATACATAACATACGAAAGTGCAACATACCAGCAATTACTCCCGCCATATTTTTTCTCGTTTGCATATTAACGCATTAGGCCTATAATTCTATTTTCCGTTAGTGCAAATCATTTTTAAACGTTGTTTTTTAGTGAATTTTCGAGCTAAGACCCTAAAATGTGAGAATGCTTACTAAAATTATGCTTATTTTACTTAAACCTAATTTCATTTAATTTATTTTACCTATTTGATTTACAAGGCGTTGTAGTCCAGGGGGTATTGCGTGGGGTCGCTGAACGGAAGTCGGGGTTGGATTCCGAGGGGCGCCTCTTGGCAATATCAACTTTACCCAAGCTGCCTGATACAGTTCGGTAATCGGCCTTCGCGGAAAAAAAAACACGCCACAGATAGATGAACTGACTCCCCTACCCTAATGTGTGTAAATTTTGCGCGCCACATGTGGCTAAGTATTAGGTGAGCTCCACCCTCACCTATAAAAAACAACATTCGGGTTGAATGTTGCGGTTTTCTGAATGTTAAATGGAGAGATCTTCTTTAGGACAGATAAGACTTCGACTTTCTTACGGCCATCCGTCCATACGTCCATTACAAGAAGTCACTCGGGAGGTGGGTGGGGGGTGGGAATGAGAGCGTTTTTACCGGCCAATCAGCGTTCAACTTTGATAATGGAAGGACATCAGTGGAACCTGGTTGCTGATTATCCAGGATAAGCGTCCCGCTGAATATCTCGTCATTACGTTCGCGAAATCCAGCTGCGTATTTTTTAGCGAATCTTCGAATGCAACGGCGCAATATGTATTTATCGAACCCGGGTCTGGACATCATATTGGCGCGGAGGGGAATCAAAACGACTAACTTGCAGGGGACGGACGTAGACTAGCACCTCCATTTCCCCCATCCGACCCGACACGCTTCCACCCTTCTCTCCCCCTTCATCCCCGTTCGCACTCCGTCCGTCGCCCATAAATCGCCAGGGGTGACTTCTCCTTTTTTTTCGTACGACACGCGATATGCTCCCCGCCTAAATCTCCGCTAACTACCGCCCACTTTCAGTTCCTTTTCCGTTTTTAGTACCAGACAACCAGCCGCGTGGATCCCATCCCTAAACTCCCCCGCTCCATTTGTTCCGCGCGCACGTAGAACCCCCAACCTCGTCACCTCCCCCCTCAATATAACCCTCCTTTCGTCTGACTCTCCCCCCTCTCTTTCTCTCTCCATTTTTCCTCTCCCTTTCCATTGACTCCCTCCCCACATTTTTTCTTTTAACCCTCATGTTCATCTAGCAGTCAGTCTCCACCACCCCTCTTCCCTTTTCACCATTTCCATCCCATGGTGACCGTCTTTCCTGTTTTTGGCCCTGTTATCGACGTTTTTACTGATGCGTCAAGTGAAGTACGACACGATACGGATTAATTTTTTAGTCCTCTCCCGCTTATTTGGAAAACGTCAAACGGATCTCACCATTAAATTTCGATTGCATTCTTCATTGGGAAACCTGAATTGCGCTAATTGAGGAATTCTTAAAATTTCCAGTTGGTTTGCTTTAATGCCTGTTCGATAGATGAGATTAAAACTAGTATTGAGCCCTGTTTTGGGGTGTAAAAATCACAGCTATCATTAAGGTGGGAGTAATTGTGTTTCCCAATGCCACTCGAAGTTTATCCAGAGTACCACAAAATTTGGTTTACGCAAACCGAATTGAATAATGAGTGGAAAAGTATTAGCAAAAACACGGCGAAACTTTCTTTCAATCCGATAAGGACAATTCATCTGAAATATAAGTCATTTGTAGCGGTTTACCTGAGTTTGTGTTTCCCCTGTGTTGATATGCTTTCTGAGGGAGCGGGTACTGGTATCAACACTTTTTCCCTCAGAAATAAACAACAGCCTGATATTTTGATTGGAACCGTGGAAGTGAATGTACATGCCTTCTACAACTTGCTGCTATCTCGAGCGAGCAAATGAGTCCATCAACAAAGGAGTACAATTAATTCATCTCTTGACATTAACATTCAGCATAATCTATGATCCTAAATACTTGCCTCTACGTTAAATATGAACTCGAGTGCAAAAACCACGTCCTTAGACTCGCGTGCAAAAACACACGATAAAAACGCTCCCGAAAACCATTAACACCCTGTTACATGAAAACTCTTTTAAAAATCTTTTACCTCGCATAAAACCTTAGTCTCACATGATGCCTTACAGATTCGAGAGGCACCATTCTATTTTCTCCAAATTACCATCACATTTCCTCTCTTCTCTGAACAATATTTGAAAGATATTGCTCATGTTATCTAAGCTTATCTAGTGACATTATTGACACTTCTTTCTGTCAAATCACGACTCTGTAATTGTGTGAACAATGAAAGGTGAGTGCATGCGTCTATGATCCTGACCCCTGGATGGAAGGGATCATGTAGAAATTCTCGTTATGTCTCGATTTCTCTCCAAACAACCCCCTTAGCCCCGCGACCTCTATCTCAATCTCCCCTACTTTCGTCTCTGGTCGTTTACGAGGTTCACCCCCTCTTTTCATGCGAAAAGAGACCCACTCATTGCCCTCAAAGGTCATTTCCATATCTTATCCCTCGCTCTTTTCTTCTCATTTTCCTCCGCCCCTTATTTCTCTTCTTTCTTCTCTGTTTCCTTCTTCGGGTAAACCCTCTAATCCCTAGACGCCCTCGTCCCTCTCACTTATATATATTATATATATATATATATAATATGAGATATATATTTATATATATATATATATATATAATATGAGATTATTATTAGGTAATCTACCGGTTAAGGTAGGTTTTTGGATGGACACAACTATCAAATAAACATTTTGTGACTCCCCACCTAGCAAACTAATCTATATCAGGTCCCTCTTCATCTCGGTGTACTTCTTTCCTCCCTTCATCCCGTCCAACATCCCTATCCTGTTCCTACCCTTACCTCGCTTGCCCAACATTCTCCCCTCTATTACTCTCTTCAACATCCCACTACCGCTCAATACGCCTTTCATCCATTTTTCCTGCCTCCATAGGATTTCTCTCAACAAACCCCTCTCCTCCCCCACCATTTCTAGTACTTCCTCATTTGTTTTCCTTTCGGTCCATTTCACCATATATATATATATATATATATATATATATATATATATATATATATATATATATATATATATATATATATATATATATATATATATATATATATAATATGAGATATATATATTTTTTCGTATATTTTCCTAAATATGAGTGTGCTCTCTCAATAATCCGTGTAGAGAAAATATGATATTGGCATAGGACTTTTTAAATATTTCTTATAGCAAATTTGAAGAAACAGCGGGAGTGCCGCAACAGTAAATTTTAACGAAGTAATCCGCTAACATGCATTTAATTGCATTAATTACAGAGTGTAAAAATCATCATCCCTGTCAAGGGGAATAAATTTTATACTCTGAAATTGTTGCAATGAATTTTTTATAGCATTGAATGACTGCCTTTAAAGCGTTCACTTCAGAAAATATTATATATAACCGAACTACACAACCAAAGGTTGATATATTAGTGAGAGTGGAGCTCACCTAGTGCCAAACATTATAAGACGAATGAAAATAACAAATCAGAGTAGGAACGCCATTTCTTGTTTCTCTGCCGCCTGTGTTTTCCCAGGATAATATGGTGCCCAAAAAATCATACTGTTTATGAAAAATTGAAAATTTCTTATTATAATTGCTTCTATTTCATATGCTAGTACTTGTACGAGTGGGTATCGTAAATTTTTAATCATTACTTATAGTAATCAAGTTAGAAATTTGATTGTTATATGTTATTTTTAAGACTTCTCTACATAGTCAACATCTAGAGTTATTCATTTATCTCAATGTTTCTTGACCTTTCGAAGGCCGTCATTGTTAATTATGCGGAAGATTTTATATAAAACTATTGTTCCATCTCAAATATGACGTCATTTGTACTCTCAATCTATAACCTCGAAATGGATTTTTGAGTTCTGGGAGTAAGAAAAAATTTCTTGGCGCGAGATCGGGAGAGTAGCGCGGATGCAGGAATATTTCAAAGTCTCGTCTCAAGTCTCGTCTCGGTCAAGTCTCAAATCGCGGATGCCTTTGGTAATCATACCGCACCGTTTCTTTTTTCAAAGTATCACGCAATTTGTTCAGCATTGTGCAGTAATAGGCACCAGTGATGGTCTGACCTTTCTTCAGGTAGTCGGTTAAGATGACTTCAAGACAGTTCCGAAAAACAGACAGCATAACCTTCGCTGTACACCTTTGCAACTTTGCCTTCTTGTGGGTAGGTGAGTCGCTGTGCTTACACTCCTTTCTCATCTCTTTGGTCTCTGGGTCTCTTGATAGATCCAAGATTCATCCATTGTTACCAGGTGACCGAAAAAATGCTCTTTGTCTTGCTCTAAAAGTTTCAACATTTCTTGGACAGGTCGCGCCGTGTCTGTTTCTGAAACGGAGTCAGTAGTCGTGGAATTCAGCGTGATGACACCGTTGATATGTCTAGTTTTTCTTGGATAATTTTCCACACACTGCCCTAACGAAGATCAGTCTCATTAATGATCATTTGGATGGTTGCTCTTCTGTCTAATAGAATAGAGTCCTTCACTTCCTTCAATGTGGTAACATCGTCCGTGAATGATGGTCTTTAGTCTCTAGGATCTTCTGTAAGAGACTTTTGGCCAGTTTGAAAATTCCTTTTCCTCTTCACCACTGTGCCATATGACCGGCTCCGATTTTCATGAACGGCCACCCTTTCATTGTGTATTTTCCGGGCATTGTGACCTTTAAAATGAAGGAACTTAATACCATGAACTCCTACGAGTATATTCTCCATTCTGAAAGTTACTGCAATCTTTATATTTATCGTTACTGCAAATTTTATGCCTTGTACTATATGTACATGACAATGGGTTAAATGGAAGGAGGGACCATTAGGTCTCAATTTTGCCCAAATAAAGTCCTTTATCTATCTCTCTATCGATCGACAGCTTCCTGAAACAAAAAATAAATATTAATAGCTGTTATTTGCACCATTGTTTACATACTAATCAATTAATATGCAGAATAATATTTATCATGATATCTTGTTTATTTCTTAGTAATAATTACTTAGAACGATATCCCCCTTATACGTATAGCGATAGGGTTTAACATATATTTGTTTTTTACTTTCTATCCTAATATTCTATGCCAAAAAGTACTGGCTATATTCCGATATATGAATAAAAAATAAAGACTCTGGGTTCCATATAATATTTTGGTAATCATTCGACGTTCCGTAACATTTTCAGAACATGAATACTTTTCAACGTTGCGAGTCCAAAGGACTTTAAGGGATAGGCTTGCTTATGTTTTATTGAACCAATGTAAAATGGCACTTTATCATTTTTTGGCATTTTAAAAATTTACTTATAAGGCTACAAGAGTGGCTAATTCATGTGTCCCTAATTTTGACGAGTTATTAGAATCGTACTATAATTCGATATGTAAAATCTCTTTTCCCATTATTGGTTCTTCAATTCATTATCATTTTTTGAGCGAACTTTCAATGTGCTTCTTTCTTCTGGGGTCAATCAATCTTTAGAATGGTTTTTAGCGTCCCTTCTTACTTTCTTTAGCCAGCCTCATTATTTCAACTTAATTCTGAAAGTCCGTATTACTTGGAGTTGTTGAAGCATTGGTGTCTTGGTCTTAGCCCGCAACGCTTTCCTTCCGTAACCCCTCCCATTACAATATGGACCAGTCCGTGATTTTCGTATGCAGCTGCGGAAGTTTTTCATTTTCTCGAGACCTGTCCGATTTTTCTTGTCGATAATGGTACCATGAAGTGGATAAGTGACACCGGAATTCAATTCTTCTTGACCACTCAGAAGCTCTCAATCCGAATGGTGTGTTCTACATCCACAATTATATAATACCTTATTAGCCCTCGCGAAAGTGTTTGCTGGGGGAATCTTCAGGCACCACTCAGGTGAAATATTACTTCATAGGTGCATAAAAGTATAACTTGCTTATACACGCCAACACGCGTGCACTTACACAAATATATGACTTAATGCACCGTGTATTATTAATTGGTGTGTTTGAATTATTAAATTTTTCTTCTTAAATAAAAATATTCGGGTTTTTGGGTTCGAGTTTACCATGACTGTGCATCTTGCGTGGGAAGAACGATTTCGTGAACTTGAATTACATTCTTTTTCAATTTATTTTTGGGTAAACACGGGTGGTGATAATCTTCATTACGTTCAAAGGTAGTTTTCCCCCTTCATTCCCTATATTCTTTCTCAGCCTGGTGCTGTTAGAGGCGTGATGCGGTAGGCTAAGAGGTCTCAGTCGGCCTGACGAGCGAGGGCGAGCACCGCGGATGCATTGGCTTAGCCTCACCACTCTTAAGCCGGGGCGCACCGTCCCGGGCGAGTCGCACTGCTAACACGGAGACATCGCCTGACGAATCATTCGGCGTTTTCTCCGGCGCAAGTTTGGCCCGGGGCCCAGGGGAAAGAGGCCCCGCCCCGCCCCACGGCATTGATTGGAAACAATGACGCGACCAGAGCAGATCAATAGGAATGCTTTGTAGCTCGGCAGAGGGGAAGGAAAGACTGGTGGGAGAGAAGGGGGAGCTTGTCGTGGGAGGAGAAGTCTGAGTGTTCGAATAAGGAGGCACAGAATGGTGGGGAAGGAGAGACAGAGGAGAGAGAATTGATTAGTGTGAGGGCGTGGAGGGAGGAGAGGTCGGGTTTGACGGGGCAGTTGATGTTATGATAAGGGCTTTTGGGAGGGCGGTACTTGTCACAGGAGAAGATGATGAAACGGGCAGATGATGAAGTAAGGCGAATGGATAAATGGACAGGTGAATCAGTCAGGGAGGGGACCTGGATAAAAGGTTAGCGGTCGGGTGGGAGGATTGAATGGGATGGGAAGATTGTCTCCAAGACGATGGTCATCATTTATGCGTATTTCATCTACATTGGATAAAATGAAGAGTACCTCCCGCTTTATCCATTTGGTTCTTGGAATTGCAATGCGCAGTCATCCTTGGAGATTATCAATTCTAGTATTGATTTGTGGGGTCCTTCCAAATTCCGGTAACTTACTCGTATTTTCTTTCCTTCCTGAATTCTTGCGGTGAAGCATTTCATCGCCTTCCACTGTAGCTATTTCAGTCGATGGCTCCTTCCATTATGGTATAAAGTAAACTATTGTGTTCAGAACGCTTCCCATTAGTTTCCATCCGTCTCCTTTCAGTGTCTTTCAGATTTTTCTTTCCACATAATCTTTCAAGGACCTTCATCATTAGTCATTTGATTAATTCATTTTATTGTCAGTATACATCGGCATCACGTCCACTATTATTTTATTTACTGATGCCTTTGATAGTGTTTCTTAGCCGTGACGAAGCAAACCCTGTATAGAAATAGAAATGAACTACTTTCTTGGGTCCAGACTAATGCCATAGGCTTGCAGTGGTTGTTTTCGGTGAAAGGCCTTCTTCTCTTATGCTCTGCTGTTTAAACTCTTTATTGCCTCTTTTCCCAATAATGCATTTTTATTTTCTGAATTTTACGGAAAATTAATCTTCTATCCTTATTAGCTCGACTATCAATTATTACCTTTGTTTTAAATTAATATTTATGGGACTACATTTTTCGGCCATTTTTTCCATTTTATCTAGTTTCATTTAGAGGCCTTCTTCTTCGTAAATCGTGCGCTTGTTAATTTGCATGAAATACTACACCAAACTTTGCTTTCCTACACATTTTTAATTGCCTAATTTTAGAAAACAGTGAAGGGCGATGAAGATCATTTCTGGATTCTATACTTACTTTCGCTTCCATATTTTTATTGCATCTCTATTATTATCGACACTAATCACTATTATCCAGATCAATGATATTTTCTCAATACATAGAGCTTGATAAGAGCGTGTTTTTTCGTATAACTTATGTTATTTTGCCTGTGTGTTGTTGCTCACTATGGCTTGTCGAAAGATATCTCAGAAATAGTATAGTCAGTTAATGGTCAATTATTTTTTCATATTTTCCTCCTCTCATGAATAAATTTTCTATTTTTCTGCATTTTATATATTTGAATCGATCCTTACTTAAATATTTATCGCCTTCATGTTCACACGATATATAATTGACATCTTTATACCATTGTAAATAATACACAAAACTTAGCAAAGTGACGTTCTAGACACTTCCGATTTATTTAATTACTCCTCTGCAACGTCCAACTCAGCAGTCTTCTTATTCGACATCATCAGCCACTCTATTTCCTTTAGTTATTTCTGCATTTCAGTTCCTGGCACTACCACATTGCTTACTTTTTAGAAAAATATATGAACGAACACAAATTCAAACAATCAAAGGATAAAAGAGCAAAGGATGAGAACAAATCGTTGTCGGAGCATTTTAAAAATTTTTACTCGTCAACATAAATCATGCATTAACAGAAGTGATTAAATATAGTTGTCTCGATTCTTGTAAATTGTTTGAAGCGCCATCTTTGAAATGTTAGCACTCTGGTTTTTAGTTTTTCAGATAGGAGAAGGGATTGGAATTTCATATCTGGTAGGGTATTAAGATAATTTCAAAGAGAGTTATCTGGGAGGCATACTAATGCAGAGTGGGAATAGTAAAATTGAGATTAAAACAAGAAGCGAAAAAAGGGTAAAAGAGATTTTAACTATAAGAAAAGTTAATTGTACTGCAACCTTAAACTGGAGCTGGAGGATAAACCCTGAGGGTCAAGTACTAGGTTCAGGATTTCTAATGTATTAATTTGAAATAAATTGATATCGTGTGTCAATGTCGGGAAGAAAAAGGCGTAGTTTACAAAGAAGAGCGAGGAAGACAAAATTTAGGCATTCAAAACGTGGGTTGTGGATGGGGAATAAACTAAATAGACAAGAAGAGGCGAGCGTGGTAAGTAATGAGTAGGTGATAAACGGGGAAAAGGAGGCCATATCAATACTGAATACTCTGCGGTAGTGAAAAGAAAACTGGGTCAACCATGTTCTAAGACGCTAAGGTTTTTATCAATGGAAATTGAGGGGAAAGCAACGTAAAGGAAATCGAAACTGATTGACGTAGTAAACTGTGAAGGTATATCTGGAAATTTTTGAACAGTCCTGGCTCATGAGATACTGATGGCCACGGTGATGCACGGGACAGACCTCTCGGTAGGACATCCAGTAGTAATGATGAAGTACATTAATGATATAGGTTGACGCTTTAATGTAGTAGAAAATCTAATGCATGAAAACATTCATGAATCAAACGAGATTAGAACTCCTAAAAGCCTAGCTCTTCAAAATGAGACTGCGGGCGGCTATGTACTCGTGTTATTACTCAAGTCTGAATTCTCAGCTGAGTTTAGCGTTAAACGTATTCGACTGTTGCGGGATATCCCGGCATTCACTTCTGGTATTCACGCACTGACTGATCTGAATGATTGACCTCCAAAGAATGCTTGCGCAGTCCTTCCCTTGTCGTCGGCCCTCGATGCTATTCTATTGGAATGCAGTTCATTTCACAAAATATCTCTGCGAACTCCATTGTGAATGTTTGGAGCGATTCCTCCCTCTCAGGCAGGTTTTTTAACCGGTTGGGAACTGCGTTTGGTGAATTGCCCACCAAAGGTCATTCGTCCAAATCCCATTTATAACGGAGGAGCGATATATTTCGTGGTTGGTCCTTCCAGAAGTCATTTTTGGTGCGAATTTGTCTTGAACATGGTGGCATTTAAAGTATCATGCTACCACGGGAGGGGTAAATTTAGGAGGCCGGATACATTCCATTCTGAAATGCGACACTCATTTCATTGATCATTAGCAGAGACCAATGCATCAAGGCACGCTAGAACACCAAAGGAACTCATCAAAGAATGTGTGATTTGATGTGCCCACTGTAAATAATTGAAGCCGTAGCTTTCGGTGGTTGAGTTCGGAAACTGAATGTGGAAGCTTCATTATGAGAGGGAGTGAGTCATATTAAAAGCTGTTTTAAACTCACGTTAAATCAAAGCCTTGACTACATTTATGCGTTATTTTGGTGTAATAAGTTTGGGCAGCAAAAATGTATTCAACGTTGAAAGAAAAGACTAGTTCTCTCCAAATGTATAAACTTTTAACTTCAAGTCAATCTAAAACTCTCTCTCTGTCTCTCTAAAACTAATTTTTAGATGATTTTAAACTCATTTTCTCACTTAAATGGCATTAGCAAAAACGTATAGCTAGATAGAGTTTATTTATTAATGTAGGCAACTTTTGTCAAAGTTCTTTTAAATGAACGAAACATCATTATTTTGATATGACAACAGTTTAGTATCCAAAAGATTAAGAAACATTTTCGCAAGACTATGGAATCCACCCAGGTGTGACGAATGAGGCAAAAGAACATTTTTCTATTCAAAGAAGACACTTATGAGATTTGTTTCTATTCAATTCCGTAAGAAATTTATTCTTGATATTCAAATTCAGAGTTTTTGGAAGGTAATAATCAAAGGAAGATTCTTCATAAATTAACTTAGGAGAAAAATTATATCTTTGCTTTCTACAGAATAGACTTTATTCGTCGACTAGTTTCGTTTACACTGTAACATCATCAGGACTAGTGGTACAATATACATTTTTCTGAGTTATATACTAATTTCGGGTGGCGGATGGGAAGTGAAAGGGAAGGGACACCCATCCGCCACCCGAAATTAGTATATAACTCAGAAAAATGTATATTGTACCACTAGTCCTGATGATGTTACAGTGTAAACGAAACTAGTCGACGAATAAAGTCTATTCTGTAGAAAGCAAAGATATAATTTTTCTCCTAAGTTAATAATGGAATTCTACAAAGTTAAGGCCTCAACCATTCAGTGCATTCTTCATAAAACCTAAGGAGAAAATTCACCGAGAGGTAGTTCTTCCGGTGGAAGATTTATCCTCATTAACTTCTTAGCTAATTCGAATTCATCTTACTTTATTTATGAAGAAGATGAGTCACCTAAAACAAGCAGAATCGAAACACCAAGGGAGAAAAATGCATGGAATTAGATTATATTACATTATTTTAAGAAAAATATTAATGCAAACTTGTTAAATATAATAAATAATGAGAAAGTATAGACTAGATTATGACAGAGTGGCACTCAAAGTTTGATTTTTCGGTCTATGTTCATTGAATTGATTGTCTGATTCTTTGGCATTAAGTCACGCCAATTACAACAGAAGTATTCCTGGCGATGATTTATATTTAATGCAGGTTAGACCGGTTACCTATTTGATTTCTTACTTTTCGAAATTTTGGTCAGAAAAATTAATAAAATTTGTCCATCCATTGTGAAAAGAATGGTCAACCGATATTTGATCTTTACATTCAGCTATTTTTAAATTACTCTAATATAAACGATTTCACTCGGGAAGAAGCCTTTCACAAAGTGGTTTAAATAAATGTCTAATGAAACCTAGAAGGAGTTGTCATTGACATAATGTGATATGAATTTTTTAATATCATGGAAGTAAATATGATACACGCAAGCTGACAAATAAGTGGAAATATTTCATCATATAGCCATGAATTGAAACCTAGAGAATTATATTAGATATCTTTCTTTCGAATATTTAATATACTATTTTAGTTTTAATATTTTATTTCTCCAGTGTATCTATTATGGAAATGTGAGTGACTGCATGCCGAATTTTTTGCATTCCCAGAATTAAATTCATATAATGCTTGAATTACTCTTTTCACATATCCTACGCTTATGATGGACTAAATGTTACGCAATAAAGGGGCTATACCAAGAAAGATAAGAAAAAAACGGAAAAGTTTGAATCGACATTGGCTATATTAGGATAAGTGAAATGATGCTACAATAGAATTAAGTAGTTTCTCAGCCGAGAAAGGAAATCGAAATATTTGGAAAATATTATTTTTTCTTGGATGAAATTTATGTTTTGAGGAATGGAAAATATAACATGGGCAGAAAGGAAAAAATCAAGTTCTGTGAGGAGAATAGGAAGAATGCTATTGGGGAGAATTCGAAGAAGGCAAGATAAGTAGAAGTTGCTTACGATTATCGTATATTGTCAGTTGAATGTCAAAGATTGAGAGAGAAGGGGATGTTGGGAAAGCGAGGTAGTGGGTGAAAGAGATCGGACACGTTGGACGGAATGAAGAGAGGCAAATGGCATATTGAATCAGAGAATAATGCGCTATGGCGTATAGTAAAGGTTTTAGAAGAGTTAGTTGCCGTGTTAGGGGGGTCCTATAGTACCTAGTTTCCACGTCCATAATAAATATTTACTGGTAGGCTACTGTAATTTGGGGTTGGAGTGAATATAAATATTTATTATTTAAATTGAACTGAAGAGTTGACATGTATGCTATTCCAGTTTCAACTCATTAGTTCATTATTCTAAATTCAGCTCACCGCAACCTTCTCAGAATGCGTTCTGCCAATCTAACTATTGCAATGGATCGCTAATTGATATACCAAGGATGGGAAATTTAGGATTATTCTATGTGGTTAAGTCCATAAGATTTAACATAATCTTATGTCCATAAGATTTCATCAGAAGTCCATAAGATAAGTGCGGTTTACACCGGATGAGTGGCTGTAAGCGTAATAAATATATTTATCAATATGCACATGTAGATCGTGCAGTGAGCATGCGGTCCATGCTCCTGGTTGAGTGTCGGGGGAACGAGCAAAGACATGCTGTAAACCAGATTTGTGAAAATAGCGACCGTTATGGATGAGAAAATGACGAGGGGTTAAAGGGGGGCTAGAAGGAGCAGGGAGGAGTTGAAGGTCTTGGGGTAGATGGGGTGGGGTTTCGACGTCAGAGGGATGATGGCGTTGTGAATGCAAGAGGAAGGGGTTGAAAAAAAGGAGGCGGACTGGAGGGAGGGAGCATTTCCCAGGGATTGGCATGGTGTTTGATAAATGGAATGATAAGGGAATGGAGGCAGAGAGGGTGGCAGAAGCGGAAGGGGGAAGGTGGGCGAGGGTGGAGAGGCTAGCAGAGGGGACTGGATGAGAAATTGAGTCTCTCAGGAGATGTGATACTGGCCGTCTGTGAACGAATCCTTTCCCTTTGAACGGATCACCTCTGGGAATTTTTGTTTGAAGATCCGTGAGCCGTGATGGATATTAAATGTTCATGAATGTGACGCAACTTCCAAAAATATGCAATTACATATTACACTGCTGCCGTTGCTGCATTTACATTGTAAGATTATTTTGACATAGTTAATTAGAATTAAATAATTTTCGTAGCTTCAGGGTTGATCTTGTGGAACTTATTCCCTTACGGAATGAAAAATAAAGCTTTGTTCATTTCACTTAATGTGCATAAATTCCAGCATTAAGTGAAATTAACACAGCTGTATTTTTCTTTCCGTTTAAATAATTTGATAATACTTTACACCGAGACGAACGATTGATTGACTGGTTGATTTATTGATTTCGAATGAGAGTTCGGGAAAAGTTGGTTGAATGAATAATTCCTTTTAAAATAATATAGAAGTGTGTTATTAATACCTCGTAGAGGATGATTGAGCGGTTTGGGGAATAAGGGCAGAATGAAGAGGGTTAACTGTAATAAAAGTTAGAAATTTGAAAAAAAAAAAACTTACCGGTCCCGGTGGCGGTGGACTAATGTCCTCATATACGCGGACATTACCCCGCATTTTACATGGTTTGTCCTCCACCTAGGGTTTAGGTGTCTATAATTGTCACATTGCTATATCAATGGTCAAAGTTCAATGTAAAGGTCGAAGTGCTGTCTTTGGACTAAATAAATGGCAATAATCTAGAAAGAAAAAATATTTAGATTGTTCAGAAGGGCTTCGGAAGGTCTGACGTGTGTGTATCACACACAAGAACTTGAGAAACCTCACTCTCTTCAAAAAATACTTACAAATTACATTGATGATATTTTTTATGAAACTGGACGTTAAATATTAGGTAAATAAGGTTATTACTATACATATATATATTTATATAATATATATATTTATATAATATATATATTTATATTATATATATATTTATATAATATATATATATATATATATTTATATTATATATATATATTTATATAATATATATATATATATATATATTTATTTATATAATATATATAATAGTTATGAGCCTATGAGCCTTGTTGCATATATTTTGTGAACCTTATGCATTAACCTAGGATATTGATCCTGTATTAGCCTTCGAGATATCTTACGATAAAATATTAACTATCATCGATTTTGCTATGCAGTGACAACTTTAACTAAAGAGAAAACAATGTATATATTTCCATAGATAGCGGCGTTATTTTAGTATTCGCAATTAGAATTGGTCGTATTTGTGTCTGCTAATAATAATAATTAGGCTTTTTCCGGGCTAGAAGAAGACTAAGGCTGTCTCTTCTTCCATCAAACCCATGATGGTAACTCTAATTCCAGAGAGAAAGTATAGCCATGTTGACCTTATACAAATGTAGTTTTGCGCATAGCTCAACTTTGCACTGCTTTCAGTCTATATTTTGAACATAACTTACAGTGACCACTAACTACGTTTAAATTTCCAAATTCCTCATAAAGCTTCAAAATCTGCACAATTATATTTCATTGTGATTTTAGTCGCAAAATCTAAAATAAATCAAATTTGTTGAAAAGTAAAAAATTTCATTATTTGAATAATGAATGCCCTTTACAAATGGGTTGTTTAAGGCATGATGTTGAGGAGTTGGGATATGTAGCTTAAATACATTTTCGGTGCGGTTTTAAGGTAAATAATACGTAATTAGTGGACAATAGCTACTGTTTAGTCATAAATTGGATACCCTTTATAGTACATCCATGAAGTATGCTTGACACTATTAAGTGTAGTGCCGAAAAATATAATTAATAATTGCTAATTGGAGGAATGAGTTAAAATATACAGAGGATAATAAATCGCTATATTTTAGAAGGACCATCAACAGAATATACTCAGTAAACAGGGATTTTATCGTTTTTTGTTGCTATCCACAAAACCTTTTTCACATGGGAAAGAATGTAGCAAAATAAAATGAAAGCTGGGCCTAGTCGATGAGCATGTTGTAAGTCGCGTGAACTGGTCCCCTTCTCCCAGGGTACTCACTCAAACATAGCACTAAATCCTTCCACTCTACTGCGAAGAAGAACGAGTCGAAAATGGGGACGATGAACGAGATGAGGGGTGGCGAGGGAAAAATAGGCGTGGTGGGGAAGGGTAGATCGGGGGTGGAGAACCGAGTGTGAGGGGGGGGGCGTGGGGGGCGGCGAGCGGCGCCGGGGGAAGTGGGAAGGCGCATGGAAGGGGGAGGAGGCGGAGGGGGGGAGGAAGGGAGAAGGTTCTAAAGAACGGAAAGGAAGCGAAACTCCTTCTCCAGAACTACAATGAGCCTTCTTTTGCCTTTCTATAAATCCTCCTTTTGAGCTTCCTCCTCTTCCCGTCTCCAACTCTCCCCACTGCCACACCCTACAATAAGCCACCCCCTCGCCCCCAACTCAGCCAACGACTCCTCCCGCCAAACCCCTTCCACTCGCTTCCTCCCCTTACTCCGTCCCCTCCACCCGCCCATACAGAGGCTTCCGAATCCGTGTTCCTCACACCCCTGCTCTCCCCCTTGTAGAATCTCCCTCCATCTCAGAACGATACTTTATGCCGAAAGGTAATGGCCAAAAATGAGCAGTGTGCCACCGAACCGTATGACGCGGAGTGGTGTATTCTTGAATCAAAATCATATTAATGTTCCATCGATGCACAGTATTCCTCCGTTTTATGTTTGCGAATGCTTGCTTGATTGATGTGATTAAAGTTCAGAATTCGTATCTTTAATGAGATTGTCCAATTGTAGGTGTGCTAATATTAAATCTACCAAAAGAATAAATTCTAAATTATCTTTTTAAATTTTGCTGTTAATTTGCAAAAGTATGAATTTAAAAAAGTACAACGCAGAGACAAGTATATAGTTGTGCGAGTGTGTAATTTTGATGGACTTCCCATTTAAAACGAATTGCATGTTATGTCTCCGCGAATTTTATCCTGCAATTATGGTGTAGGCAGGTAAGAGTAAAATAAAAGTTGATCCAAAAAATTGCAGTGAAATGAAATACAAAGAGATATTGAGTATTGAGATACCTAGTTATACAATGTATGTATATATAAATTCCATTCACATAAAAAGAGCGATCAACCAGGATTAAGAATAAGTGGAAGTTATATAAAATTTATGTTACTGACGTAATGAGAGTTTAGACATTATCAAGGGTCACCGGAAAATAAATATGATATAGTACATCAAAAATGGTTGAAAATAAACTCGTAAACTAGTTAAAATTGCAATTATTTTGTTGTTTATTAATCAACAAAAGTCGTCAATCGTATTATCGGTGATACGCAACTCTACACTCTGTTCTCCTATCCGTTACCCTCTATATGTCTGAATATTTCTCCTCTTTTCTTTCTATCATTGTTCCATTGTGTATCACATCTCTTGCATCTTTATCCGTAATCGTTCCCTTTCATTAATCCCTTGATGATTGCCTATATCCCTCATGACTCTAACTGGGTCTTCCTTCTTTTTTCAGTTTAGTTAGTTAGTCATTTTATTCATTCAGTTGATCCTTATTACTCTCTTCTCTGATTAAAATGAACTAATAATCGTACATTGTAATCTGGTAGCCTTACATCTACTATCTTACCCCAATGTGGTGACTTGCGAAGTGTTTGGTAGACGTAGGTGGACATAAAATAATAATTCGATTGATTCTGTTTGAGATCTTCCGATGGCTGAAGACGAATTACGAGATATCGATAAAAAAGAATAAAATCAAAATACGACATCTTTGTTTTCAATTAAAATTAAAATGAGATCAAGATGGTGTATAGTCTAGGTTACTAGGCTTAACTTGGCTTCCCACTTGGAGGGTTTGGGTTCGGTTCCCGGAGATGACAGAATTTTTCAATGGAATCCCTTACTTAAAATGTGTTTTGTAGAATACTTTAAGTGGGTACATATTCCGTAGGATGGGATGTTAAACTGTGAACTCCGTGGCGCCTGTCGTTAAGATGGGTTAATACCGACGCTGGGTTTCTCCCTACTTCCTCCTAACTTCCTACCCATTCCGAATTACCACATATTCGTAATGACCCAAATGACTTCAGCTGTCTGTTGTCTCCTATAATAACTAATACTAAGGCCAATTAGAATCGAAACCACCAGGCGAGTATGTTGTCGGCATAACGTATGAGCGAAATATCTTTCAATATTTCCAAATTAAATTTAGCGTCACCTGCGGGTTCTAAATCAGTATCTGCGTGAGACCCCGCGATCTACCCGAGTATTCAATGATCCACGAAGTATTTTTAATAATATTTTACGATAACAACAATGCATTTTTAATCAAAATTTTTGTCTGTTTCATTATAATTTTTGGTAATGACAAATTTTTAATTGAACTATCCAAATTCATCCTAAGGGAAGTCGCTCATTTATTACCTGGGTGAGTTAATCAGCTGCTAGTTTTTGGGATCAATCCCCAATTACTAGCCCTCACGCGTAGTTTTGGGACGATGCGATCCGGATATGTTTATTACATCGCCTTTGTGGACCAAAATCGTCCATAAGAGAATTTTTATCTTCGATCAAACTTTATCGATAGAATTGGTTTGATCGTTAACAAGCTATTTTATCTTTGTTTTATGTCGTTAAATTTTTCTGCTTCTTTTGCAATGAAAATTAGCACTTTATATACAATAGTTTGTAGGTAACCTTTGTACCACCAAGTCAGTCGAAGTGCCTATACGAGGTGTGTTCAAAAATTAACGGGAATTTTAATTTTTCGGACAATAATATTTATTTATTCTTATAAATTGATGCTGTCACCTTCAAAGTAGTTTCCATTGGAGATTATACACTTGTGTCAGCGCTTCTTCCAATACCCGAAACACTTCTCAAACTCGATCTTTGAGATAGCCTTTAGTTCTTTCAGCGATGCACTTTTAATGTAATCTACGGCTGTAAAACAACGGCCCTTCAAGGTTATCTTAATTTTTGGATATAGGAAAAAGTCACACGGAGCCATATCTGGCGAAATAGGAGGCTGGGACATCGTTACAGTATTGTTTTTGGCCAAAAATTTACGAACAAGCAATGAAGTGTGAGCTGGTGCATTATCGTGGTGCAAAAGCCATGTTGGAACGAATTTTGCTGCCACGCGTTTTATACCCAAAACTTTGGAAGAAATGTCATCACATGATCCAGTCGATATGCCAACATCATCAGCGACCTCTCTAATTGTGATTCGGAGATCGCTGATAACCATTTATTTCACTTTTTCCACGTTTTCATCGATTGTTGATGTGCTGGGGCGTCCAGGGCGTTCGTCATCTGCAAGGTCTTCACAAACTTCTTGGAAGTGCTTATGCCACTCGTAAACTCTTGATTTACTTATATAAGACTCACCATAGGCCTTTGTTAACATTTCACACACTTTGTTACACTTTATTTCATTTTTTACGCAAAATTTGATACAAATTCTTTGATCCATTTCTTTTAACAAACGAATATCGCCGAGCTCATGAAACACGTCTAACCTTAGTGGCTGTTACAGACAAAGTCCACCATGAAAACAGCTGAAAGTTTTATCATACTTCAGGGGCATGTATACCAACATAATAAAAAAATAGTTTGACAATCGGACTCTCCAAGCCCGCGAAATGAAAAAATCCCCGTTAATATAATAACACACCTCGTACATTACGTTTCATCCTGTTTATTGTTAATTTTTCTGTTACTTTTTTTCTTCACATTTTAATAATGAATTTAAATATTGTAAAAACAATGTTTGCCTTCTCTCACTCCTTATAAATTACAATGGAAGATCCAAAGAGATTTTAGGGTTCACTGATACTTGTTCTTTCCCGTAATTTCCTAATTTGCTGAACAAATTCAACAGTTTATTTTAGCATTTGTGGGATAATAAGTGCCCTTTGGATGCTAAAATTGATATCCTTAACAAATGGAAATGCCAATGTACCCTTGTTTTAGGTTTGGTTTTTTCATCGTCAATTTATGTGCCATAGTTATTGCGTGAAATGTATACTTACGAGTACTCCCCATGGCTGTTATAGGATTTTAATACGAATGTTCTTAAACTAGCTAAATAATGTTTCTTAAGTACTGACTTAGAGTAGCTCATAAGTGCTAGGAAGACAAAGCATGTAAGACAATGAAACTTCTTCGGAAATTAAAGGATGAAACCTGGTCCATCAAAATACACAAATGGAGAAATACTATTACGTGAATAACGTAACGTATAGAGCGGTGATATGTCGAAACCTGTACACTGGAAATACAACGTATAACAATGTAAAATGGTAGCTTTATCATCTTTCACACGCACTACGATAATCAGGCTACCGAAATTGAAAATATTGATAAACCTGTAGCAAATATTGATAGTAACCATCCCCTTTATGTATTCCATTTTATTGTATTTCGGAATAATTAAGCCCTTTGGAATACGTTTGTGCCAGAAGTTATGCTTATACAGAATCGTAGCGAAATCATTTCGACATCTTTTTCAACTTCATCCCATATTTTGGATATTCTTCAACCGTCAGTAACGCTTATCACCATTTTTTCGGTAAGGGCATTTTGATATCCCAGCTATTGTGTTCTAATTTTGGTGTAAAACTTCTGCTCTTGAATTTTAAACATATGCACGAAAAATATTGATCATACAATTAAAGCGTAAATATAAAATGAACATACCTACGGTCATGAAACAATGAAAACGAGATAGCCGAGACCGTAAACTTGATTGGCACTAGGTTGTAAAAGGGGGAAGTTAAAACAAAGTACAACTGAGGGGAAAATAGGGAACACACACTAGGTCACTTGGGTGTGTTTGGGAAACAGTGACCCACGTACACCTCAATCGCACAAAAAAGCAAAATTAATAATGAAAAAATTTTAATTAAAACAAATGACTCGATCCCTAGGGTATGTTAAGGAATACCAATCACTCTCGTGAATCATAATCCACACACACGGTCAGGGTTTTCAAGGATTCCTCTTATGCCAGTGACCCGTCAGTTATACAGATGAATGCAAAACTATAAAACGGATGTCACGAAACTGAAAGGACTTCCGCAAACACTCAATCACTCGGGTGTTTAAAACCTTTGTGAATCGCAATCACTCACTTTTCCAAGGTTTACAAGGAATCTTCCTATGCTAGTGACCCGTCAATCTCACAGATAAATACCAAATTTTAAAATGCATGTACGTATGCACCCATTTGCTCATTCACTCAGTCACTCAGGTGTGTTTGAAAACAGGGACCTTTGCGAATCACAAGTACTCGTTGAGGGTTTGCAAGGATTCCTCTTATGCCAGGGACCCGTCAACCACACAGAAATAACAAAACAAAACAGAAAGGACTTACGTAAATTCGCAATCGCTCAATTACTAGGGTGTATTAGAACTTTGTGGTGCTAAAGCACTCGGCCGGACATGGAGAGATCTAGGTTCGAATCCTGGTCATGGCGAATGATTCTTACACTCTGAAATCGTTGCATAGAAATGTATATTAGAGGATGACTCCGTTGAAAGTTAATGTTGCGGCAGCTCCCGCAGTTTCTTGGAATTTGGTTTATAGACGCTAATTTAAATAACTTGAGTATTGTCTCAATTCACCTTTTTCAGCTTTATTTTTAATTCAAAACATTTTGTTTTTATTAACATCAAATACTTACTGATAAAAAATGAGTAAATGTAGAGTTTTGGTAAGAAAATTAAATAATCAACTTAAAAAATGACGCTCAACAGATCATTTCAGTAATTGATTAGGATTGCAACTTATTTCCCAAACAAATATAACCTAATATAGTTCAGCTCATAGAAAAGTATCCCGGTGATTTAAATTTCTTTTTACATATAAACACTTACACATATTAATGCTAATAAATAACAAAAAATTGCTCGACAATTTGTAAAGAATTAAAATATCATGTAACTAAGGAAAGTATTGTGCATCTAATCAACATCTAATCTTTAAATGTCTCAATGTAATTAAAGTTAATGTTAGATATTTTTTCACCTTCTTGGGGTAAAATTTAACTGAGCTTCCCAGAAATGAGATGAAGCCAATGGTATTAATTTACTTAGCATACACTGTCTCCAGATTAAAGGCGCCACATTTTTTTTCAGATGCCTTTAGATAGGATAAGAGATCAATGAAGAAATACGGACAAGAGTTACACAAACTCTCTCTTGAGATAATCTGTAGAAAGAGATTAATTTAAAAAGTTCCAGTAAAATATTAGCTTTGCTATACGTTGATTTCTTAATTGCACTAAAATTACTTTCCGACTTATTCATACACATCTTTATTTAACCATTGTCGATATTTTTCTCGCAACTAAACCTGACTCTGTGCACTAAGTAACGTGGCTATCAGAGAACCTTGGATGGGAAAATTACCAAGCACGAAGGTAGAAGCTGGGACTAGGGCTATTAGGAAGATGAAGGACACTCGTTTTAACTTATGACACCGAAGTCATCGTATCACCAAATCGACGTATTTAAATAGTATAATAAAGACAAACAAATAACGCAAAAGTTATGGCCGATCAAATTACCTGCGAACCAATAACCTCGGATTACTATCCATTCGGTTTCTAAACCTGATGACCTAACATCCTCTGCCTCACGCCTCCTGGACGGCTTGCCTAATACGGTGTAAAAAGAAATATGATGAATTGGTTATTGAATTAAAGCGATGGCCAAACCCTGCACTACGTATACGTATTCTGCCACATTATTTTATGGCAAACAAGTAAATCATTATTGATCTTTGTCAGCAGTGGAAGTTTAATTTCCTATAGTAACTGTAGTACATGGCATTATTTTTAATCTAAGAATTGCGTTCGAATGGTGAGTCCACCAGTACATTTATGAATGGGTTTATTGTTAGAGGTAGGTAAGAATTCTTTCAAGAAAAAATGAACATATCCTGGCCTTTCCATGGAAATCCAAGGTACTATCCCAAGAAAACCATCTGAATTCCATTTAATTTGAAAATTCATTTTAAGTTCATAAAAATGAAACAATAGAGAAAAAGTGTTGTGATTGATTTGCCCAATTTCTGACGTAAAGAGCATTACTTTCAGCGTTCTAAAAATTTGACACATTATTACATTTTGCATTACATCTTTCATTTAATTTATCCAAAACTCTGACTAGATTTTGCAAACCTTAACGAGAGAAAAGGCAGTTCTTTCGAAGCATTACCCGAAGCTGAATCGGTTCTATTATGTTTATTGGAAGACATTTTGCAACTGTAACTCAAGCATTATTTTCAATCCATCGTCCTTGAATATAGAGCGAATTCGATGTGGGACACGAACTTGAAAAGTTTCTGTTTCGAAACTTGATTCTATCTCATTCTATCTTATCTGGAACATCCCAAAAACAAGTTTCCGCCTCAAAACTTGATCTCAAGTACTGCTTGGAAAAAGGCGGTGATACTTTCGGAACGGACTACTCGCTCACAGTTGTGAGTTCCAATGCCATGCCTTTTCTTCCTGGAAGGTCACTTTGTCCATCACTTTACTCTCTCAGGCTTATTTTTATTTCCTTTCCATTCCCTCCCCTCATTGTACACAGAAAGCTCTCCCCGAATCGATTAAGAGCCATTTCTTGATTTAGTTTTATTTTGAATGGGTCCTCCCCACCATTCCAGTCAAGTCCTCACCCCCTCCATCCTCCGCCCTACCGTGGCCTTTACCCCCACCCCGTCTCCACAATTCCCTTGGCCGGCCCTCGACTTCCTGTTGTCATCCGCTCCTTTGGTCCCCGAAGCCTCCCTGCGGACTTCCTGGCCCCGCCAATGCCCGTCCCCACCTCCCTCTTACTCACTCCTCCCTTCCTTATTTTTTCCACTCAGACCCCATTTCTACGTCGTCCAGAATACGTTTATCCTTTCGATTTCCTCTTTTTCTCTTTTTCTCCTGGAGTTTAGTAGTCCCTCTCTTGTTTTCCCTCCTCGAGTCTTGGATCTGTCCCCAGCTTCTTTTTCGACCGAGACTGGCACCTGACTTCTCAACGTGATTCATCAATGAGATAACGTTTTGTTAGTGAATAAATAGGTAATAATGGGTTAAAAGTTATCCGGATTCTAATACTTCTAGGACCAAATCTACTTATTCAAAAAAGGCTTCCAGCTTTGATGATACATCATCGAATTCATGTAGATATTCATTTGAAGCCTCCTATCCAAGTCTATCTTCTTTCCTCAACAACCAAGTTTCCCAGCCGCTCAGAACTACGCTCTGCGTCAAAGTTTTCACTAAAATTGTTTTGCTTAATTTTTATTCATAGGTATGGTCTGGTGTTTTCCTGGCGTATCAGCTTAATGAAGTTTCCTCCGGTATTCCACCGGACCAGGAGTTCCATGTTGACCGACGTTTCGAGTCACGAGTAACCTGACCCATGGTCACGTATATACGTTTATCGTATGACGGCCAAAATGCAGAGTTGGCACTCATCTGCCCTGAGGGCGATGGTCGAGTCGAGCTTCGAAACGTCGGCTAACGTGGAACCCCTGATCCGGTGGAAGACCAGAGAAAACTTCATTCATTTTACTAAAGATTCTGTTGCTAGCATAACAAATTTTTACGAAACATTTTTACCTATAGACCTCGTGTTAGTAATACATGAATGATAGGTAAAAATTGTGAAATACAGCTTGAGTCATTCATTCACGACATCCTTTAATCGTTTAGACACAGAATCTGGGATAAATTCAAAGAACTATGGGAGATGCCGTAATAGTAACTTTAACGGAGTTATCCGATAATGTTCATTGTAATGCAGCAATTGGAAAGTGTAAAAATCATTCGCCTAGACCAGGATTCGAATCCGGATCCCTCGATACCCGGCCGATTTCTTAAGCCAGTTGAACTATCGGGCGAATACCGAGATGCACTGAATGGTTGAGGCCCTATTCCCGTAGAAAGCAAAGATAATATTTAATTTCTTAAGTTGAATACCGAGATGTTTAGACGTTGACTTTAACCTCGTGGACTATGGCGCAGTGCACACGACTAGGAATTTTTTTGACATTACATGTACCGTGTTTCATCACAACATATTGTTCATCTTAGCCCCTGAAATTTCCGGTAATGGTACACCTCGGTACTTTAACCAACTAAAGTATTCGGCGGATGACGAGGGGTCCGAGTTCGAGTCCCGGTCGAGGTGAATACTTATTAAAATCGTTGCATTTTAATGCACATTAACAGTTGACTCCGTTTAAGTTACTTGTGTGGAATCTCACGCAGTTCCTTGAATTCAAATAAGTGTTTGATGAAGTACCACATAATATGCTGATTTACAAAGGGATATCGCACCCTCTAGCGACCCGCAGGGAAGCATAAACTATCTCCTTTAGTTGCTTATTCACATCTATGATATTAATGGTAAAGTAAGCAGGGAAATAACTTCTTATTCGATGTTTATCTTCGAATATTTCAGTATTCGGACTGTGCAGCCTTTGTACCGATCTCAAGAACATTAGTGCTAGTTGTCAGGAGTGAAATCTCCATTTAAATCAGAAAAGATGAACGGGAATGCAGTTATTCGGAATAAATCCTTACATTCTTACAACTGTAAACCGAGTGGGATATACATAAGAAAATCAATTCAAGTTAAATACCTGAAGGTCACAAAACCATCGGCCTTGACACGTAAAAAGCACGTTAGTGTATTTAAGGTCTTCTGCATTTGTAAATCTGCGCTTCTGAATTAAAGATATTCCGGTTAATCAAACTAATGTGGACAAATGTTTCAATGAATGTTTAAGGAGCAGGCACGTTTATTATGTCGTATTTTCAATGCCCTATCTTAAATGTGGCGAAAGTTTGGAATGCTACACATTAGGGCCTAAGCTAGAGGTTAAGCAGAATGCAGCGCCTCTCCCGCTGCCGGGTGTGACACACGTCCTTTGAGCCAAGTCGCACAGTTCTCAGAACTATTATTCTCATTATTTGGATTGACGGCCGGAAAATGTTCGGCGGACTAATCATAATTTTGTCCATTATCGGTTTCGCGTGATAATAATGGAGGTAGTTTCCAGTCACCTTTCCCCAGAGTGTTTTTAAGATAGACCACTACTCAAGTAGGGTTCCACTGGAGTCAAAGGCCTTTTGCAGCCGCCTAATTGAGGAACAAACTCTGCGAAGACTACGGTACCCTTCGATTGGCCCCTACACTTCGACCTATCTGACATGGGTGAACCTTACAAGACCAATTATCATTGCTCATGAGGGCTCAGCTGTAGGAATCATCAGAACGCACAAACTATTCCACCATGTCAGGGTTGTAATGCATGAGGGGGAAACTGGAATATTACGCAGATATCAAACAAGTCTAAGAAAGCGTTAAGTGAGTGGAATAATGTATGAAGTTTTTGCAATGTCTAGTTTTGCGAAGCAATATTTTGAAATATTGACTTGTTTACCGCATGTTTTTGAGCACATTGTTTGCCAGGAAACCTCGACTGCTTTGACTAGTATGATTTGCGTATACAAGCTGAATACACATCTCAACATTTGATCAGTATGGCTTTACCAACTTGTATGCATTACCAGTTCCATTGACGAACATTTGTGCAATGGCAAATTCATTTCCAAAGGCTTCTCGTTTTTGTGAATACTGGGACGTTGTTTCAAACGACGATGCAACTACTTGTGTTTATTCATAAGCAGCTTAAAAAGTGCCTTCGTTGTATTTCTATATATTTTAATCAGTTCCTTTTGGTTTTTATGAAATTGGTCATAACTGTCGTTTGAAAGTAAGTTATGGAGACCAAAGTTACGAGCACAGGCTGTGAGCCATTAGAGAAATTACTAATAATTGTGCGTCGTAATCGCTGACACAATGATGACTGGCTTCTTAAAAATTTTATCAGCATAATATTGCTTAGAAAAAAAGGTTGAAAACGTAAGCGGCCGTGTTATGGTCAGGAAATTTCATAGATTGATATATAGGTCTTTATTTGGACAAAGACCTAATGGTCCCATAGACCGAAGTCGAGAGTATATCAACAAATATAAATCCCAACTACCTGCAGAGGGTACTCATAGTCAGAGGAACTTCGGTAAATTCAATAGACCGGCGAGTCTCAAGCGACGTTAGCTTCTCACAGACAATTGAAGCCTAGAATTATTTTACGTCATTATCCGAAGAAAGCCACAGTTTGGTGGAGGTTTAAAGGCTATCTCTGAATCCACGGTCAAATTTATTAACTCCTATAAAACATACTGAGTTTAAATTCAACACAATTTTTAACGCAAACTTTCCTTCGATAGCGGCTTTTCAGTCGATATCAACTCGTTTGGCGTTTAAAGCGGTAACTGTGTCCCAATTTTAACTATAATTTTATTAATTATAACCTGTTAATTATAATGACCATTAACTATCAATTTCTTCCTTTCAAACATGTAATCTTGTTTTTATGGGAACAAACATCTGCCAAATCTAATTGCAATTTGCACTCAGGATATATTTAGGTGAAAATATTCATTTTATTTTGAGATTCCAGTTTTTCGGTTGTTGGTTTTTCTATCTAACAATAACTACTTTCGGATTTGCAGCTTTTTTTCCGATTTGAGAAAGGTACTTAGTGGCGGCAAATAACTATTCCATTTTACTTTTCCTCACAAAATAGTTTGGTTTATCAATTTACCAGCCATATTGGTTTTAGATTTCCCTACCTTTAATGTGTATATATTATGATATGCGACACCCATGGGGTTTTGCTATGCGGTGCTAAATCGTGCACCTGAACATGACTGCCAATAGTGAAACGAGACACGAATGGTACTTTCGACGCTTTGTGATAAAAGTGCGATGTCGTCAGCTTTTTGACTTGCTGGTCAATTGGTAAGGACACTGAGCATTTCAATTCCACACCTGCCCGGTTTCGATCCCGTGCAACATTTCTGGAATCCCCCGGGTTCACTTAAGAGCTAAGCTAAGGAAGCTTGACTTCAGCTGTGTAATTTTTAGGCCACTAGATTTTCTTGGAAAACCACAGTCGGTACAGTGAAAGGAACTAACTCCCCTCATTACCCTATAAATGCATGGATTTCACACGCCGTGCAGGGCTTGCTAGTAATAGACGAGGTCCATTCTCTATAGTCAAAACTAAACTTCTTGGTGTTTATTATTGTTGGGTTTCGCCGTCCCGTCACATAATTACATCGATTCACGGACTCTCCTTGATAATCGAAATAATTCACGAATTCGAATGCCGAAGTACCCTTGCTGCCTATCCCTTTCGTTTGCTTGTTCGCTACTAGGAGGTAGTCCTGTCGCGCGTCCCCGCTGTCCTATTTTGCGTAATGACGGTGTAGGCTGCCACCTCCCCTTTTTTGCTCCCCTTTTTCAGGGCTGTCCCTCCTTCCCTCCACCTCTGTGTGCAAATCCCACCCACTCCACCCGGCGTGCCACCTCTTCTGCCTCCTCCCCCCCTCCCCAGCAGCTGCTTATCCCCATTCAATTTCTTTTCCGTCGTGCCACGATCCGTGCGAATGGGATCCAATGCGCTCTTTTGTACTATGTAATCCTCTTTCCCAACCCATCTTACTACCTCTCTTATCCCACTCTCTTTCTCACTCTCTCTCTCTCTCTCTCTCTGTCCCTCTTTCTCCAGTGGTGCCATTCTGTTTCTTTACTCTCTCATCTTGTGTCTCCGCATCGACTTCCTATCACAATGTTGTCGCCTCCGTGCCTTTATTCAGTAAGTAGGTACAGGTACCCCTTTGTCGCCTTGACTACGATAGTGCTCAATTGGGAGTGATTGCATCTTTTCATTGTGTTTGTTGTCTCTGTCTTTCGGGGTAGATAGACATTAAAAGAAGCAAACTCAAAAGCATATTAATGACGGAAATAATGGCAATTGTCCACCAGTTGAAAACGTTTAACTTACGACTAGGCTTTGATGAGCTACGTCATTTTCAGGTGTAGTAAGAGTGCAAGTACTCTCTCACATGCAATTTCATGCAACAGACTATTTAAAACGGCAACCGCATTCAACTCGCACCTGAAGATGAGTGAGTTCATCGAAGCTCTGTCTTCCATATAGCTACATCTACAAAACACCCCACAAAGTCACAGCGAAGGCAAAGGGGGTTAAGTGTAATGTAAAGGGTATACGTGTAGTATATGAGTAAATTCTTTTCAACTAGTGGAACATTACAATAATTTACAGGCATTAGTGTGTTCCAGCCCCACCAAATCACGCCAGAAATTATCAATGTGTTCAAACTGAAAAGTTTTTGGTAAAATTAATGAAAACTATTATTTTAGTACAGAATTCCATTCATTATAGAAAGAAATAACATGAATGGCAATTCAATAATCATATTCTACCTTCGATTTCTTGTTAATTCTGTATGATATATATATTTTTTTCTATATATATGTGTGTGTGTGTATAAATCAATTTTTCACTTGGGCATTTTTTAATCATTAAATTTTCACTTGATATAAATATGCTCTAACGTAGCCTCACTACAATATTTTTGCTCATTACTCATAGGTTTTAATCTCCGAATATCAAAGACTAAAAGTGACTGTGTTTTATTTTTAAAACCTCTTTCGTATGCAAATTTTTAAGGGAAAGGCCTATTTTTTTATCAGCCAGCTAATTAAAACAATGAATGGCATATATTTCTAATTGTCAAATTACAGAAGTTTGGAAAAATCCGAAAAGGAAGATATGATCCATTTTTATTATTCTAATTATTCGTGTAAAAAAAGCATAAAAAACATTGATAAGTTATGTGAATAAATATACATGCATGTACACGCTTACATACATAGTATATATATATAAGTATATATATATATATATATATACACATGAAAGTCTCACAGATTTGAATAATAATTCAATTGAAGCGAGTGGGTGTTAGCCGACAAAATTAATTGTATAGAAAAACGCATAAGAAAAGAACAGATAAACATATTCCGAAGTTTTCGATGGCAAGACCACCTTCCTCTCCAGGAAGAAGGAACTGCGAGCGGCCATCTCACTCCTTCGTTTGAATTATTTTTCACATCCATGAGACTTTCATAGTATACTATATATATAGTACACATACACACATATATGTGTACACCCCCAACTTCGCCGAAGCCATCTGTTTTTTCGGGGTTCCAAACTTGGAAATCCATAGGCGGCAAAGGGAAAGGAACTTTCTCCCGTAACCCAATGTGTGATTTTTCACACGCCGTTGGGCTTAGTTCTAGTTGAACTCCGCCTTCACCTGTCCAACCGACCTTTGGGTTTATATGCAGCATCGAAACTATGGTTGGGATAGTTTTAGCAGTTTATAACGCTACATAAGACATGTTTTGGAAAAATATTCATGATTTCTTTAGTAAAAAAATGATACGAAATAACATATATATATTTTTTATATATATAAAAAAACCATAAACACAGTAATCAACCCGAAGGTCGGTTTAGTAGGTGATGGTAGAGCTCACCCATGTACCAAGCCCGATGGCGTGTGAATATTCACACATCAGGGTAGGGTGGCCAGTTCCTTTCCCTGTGCCGGTTATGGTTACAGGAAGACCTGGTACCCGATAAATCAACTAGCTTGGGTGGAGCTGCAGGTGCCCAAAGTGCCGGGAATTGAACCTCCTCCTATCAGTAGTCCAACGCTCTACCCATTAGACCACTGCGACCCGCACATATATAAAATGGATGAAAGGCGTATTGAGAGGTAGTGGAATGTTGAAGAATGTAATAAAGGGAGAATGTTGGGCAAGCGAGGAAAGGGCAGAAACAGGATAGGGATGTTGGACGGGATGAAGGGAGGAAAGAAGTACACAGAGATGAAGAGGGACCTGATGTAGGTTAGGTTGCTGGATTGGGTTTTGTTTGGAGTTACAAAATGTTATTTGATAGTTGTGTCCACCCGAAGAAAACCTACCTTAACCGGTAGATTACCTAATATATATATATATATATATATATATATATAACCATAAACACAGTAATCAACCCGAAGGTCGGTTTAGTAGGTGATGGTAGAGCTCACCCATGTACCAAGCCCGACGGCGTGTGAATATTCACACATCAGGGTAGGGGGGCCAGTTCCTTTCCCTGTGCCGGTTATGGTTTCCCAGAAAGATCTGGTACCCGAAAAATCAACTAGCTTGGGTGGAGCTGCAGGTGCCCAAAGTGCCTTGCCCGGGAATCGAACATATATATATATATATATATATATATATATATATATATATATAAATATTTGTGATATATCAGAACAGCAGTGCCCAATCCTTCTGGGATGCGGACCATACAGCTCGGCAGATAAACTCTTCGGCTTTTACCAAGGCAATATTTATTTTCACATGCCTTGTGATTCTTCAAGCAAAACTTATTTCTTTCTTCCTTTCTACACTGATTTTTTTTGTCCCGGTGCACTTCCATCTAGACGGCTCTGCCTACACTTATACGAGTATGCTCGTAGTATGCTCAAATATCTCCTTTGCTTTTGATTGTGAGAAATTAACTGCTTCTTTTTCTTCCCGTTCAGAATTGTCTTCATTTTATTTTCTTAAGAATTCTTATTTTATTAGGTAATCTACCGGTTAAGGTAGGTTTTTGGACCGAAAGGAAAACAAATGAGGAAGTACTAGAGATGGTGGGAGAGGAGAGGGGTTTGTTGAGAGAAATCCTATGGAGGCAGGAAAAATGGATGAAAGGCGTATTGAGCGGTAGTGGAATGTTGAAGAAGGTAATAAAGGGGAGAATGTTGGGCAAGCGAGGAAAGGGTAGGAACAGGATAGGGATGTTGGATGGGATGAAGGGTGGAAAGAAGTACACAGAGATGAAGAGTGACCTGATGTAGCTTAGGTTGCTGGATTGGGTTTTGTTTGGAGTTACAAAAAGAATTCTAATAATATTTACTTAATTGGGGTTAAATTTGGCTAGTTAAAAATATGGTCTGAGTAAAAAGGAATGCTTAATGGGCACCTGGAAACAAAATGCTGACTATTTAAATGCAATGATTTCTAGATCAAATTTGTGAAATATCTTGCTAAGGAGACCATAAATGCTCTATGGATTGTATTTTTTTAATACCGCTAGACCGATTTTATTAATAAGGAAATTGGCGTGTTTCCTTTTTCTTTCCCCGGCGTCCACATCCATTGGCCAATGCATTCGTTGTTTTTGCTTTAATATGACTCCGAATGTTTTGTCGAAAAATGTGTACTTAAAGGTGTCACTTATGTTGTACCTTCATTCATACTAAATCTATATGCCCATCCGTAAGCCGTTTCACTGACGTGTGGCAAGGGGTGTTAGGTCACCAGCCATTCCACTTCTACTCTATTATTTACACATACGCCTTGCACCCTGCGACCCATCGAATGGACACGTGGAAGAGGGATTACCGGACACTATTCATGCAACACCAGTTATACTCATTACCAATATTGTATCGCTAGTAAAACTCCACTAACTACAGTAAGAAGACAAATAAGGAGGCCATTAAAGAAAGTGGGGCCACATTCAACGCAGTCACTAATTGTCATGTATCGTTCTCTTGATGAAGGACAGACAGTTCAGAAATGAATCTGATCTACTTTATTTATATGAGACTTTACCATCCGGGTCATGGGCCCGTGGCGGGTCGTTATGTATCAAGGTTTTTCACAAAGGAACCTTGGTAGTAGCATGAATCAGTATACCGTAAATTGGTGTAAATTCATATAGCTTACATGCGATATGGATTGTAAATCTGATCACTTAATTTCTATTGTGGAGTAATAATATCAAAGATTGTGCAATATTCACTTTATTTGTGCATCTTCATACATATTCGCCTCGGTGAGTGTAGGTTTGCTTAAATTTGTTGGTTTGAATGTGGTTTTATTTTCTTTTACGCATGGTGACCCAACACCCCCTGCCACATGCCCCTGTGGCAGCTTACGGGGTATTATGTAGATGTAGATCACGGCGGGTCAGCAGAACAATCATGAAGGGAACTAAGGGAAGATGTAGCTTGTGTTCTTATTTTCACAAGTGCTTACTCATTTCTGACTTTTTGTTTCCCCCTTGAATTTTTGTTGCGAATATTGCACGGGAAAAAGACATAATTGAATTTAACCGTTCGAGATTCCATTTCTCTTACTTTATTACAATTGTCACAAAATGTGAGCTGTAATACACAAATTGGGAGTTTAAATATGTCTTCTGTGTCGGATGTACAACCACACGACTGTCATCTTTGCAATTGGTATTGTTTACCTCCAATTCTACGTATATCTAAAAGGTTTCCATTCATGTGCTTGTGGTGACTGAGTGAAGTTTGTTGTAGTCTTTAAAATATTTCGCGATTTTGTGTTCTTTCGTACGAATTTATCACAAATCTGCGGACCTTTATCTCATTCTTGTTCAATTCACTCTTTCCTCTTGTATATTTTTTTAATTTTGCGAAATTCACAAATTTTTAATTATTTTGTCACCTATGTATTTCCCGAAAGACCTTTCGAGGGTCTTATTGAAGGTCTTGACCTGGGTCTAAATCCCATTCGCGAGCCGTGGTTTGTACTCTAGTGACTTAGAATAAAAGGCAGCACAAGAGATAGTATGCTTTCTTCCAATCATACACAGGGAAGAGGCCCTGACAATGGGTCACGACTATTTCCGATTTGACTCCACCGTCTGGTGAGAGGAATCCTCTTCACCTTACTTCGAGTCCCAATTCTCCATCCCCTTATTCCATCCTCCTCTCGCGGAGGTCCTCCAAGTAATATCCTTACCCATTATTCCAATCTCCACCGAGCGTCCCCTTCCCAAAATGCTACTCCCCCGGATCAGGGAGAGATTTAAAGGGGGTTGGGTGGAATTGGTGGGCGACGTCGGAGGGGGAGTTGGGCTGGTCGTTCGCGTGCGGTAAACGAAGCTGGCGAGGAGTGAGAGGGGCCGGGGGCTGGTGAGTGGGAGCGGGGAGGAGCGCGGCCAGACTCCGTCCCACCTACTCTGCCACCTCGCAGAAACATATCCTCCGTTTGACACCCATTCCAACCCTACGATACTATTCGATATGTTTGCACCTTAAGACAAACGCAGAAAACTTTCAAAGTATTCACTTGAAGACGAATTGCGAGCTCCAGACGCGAGAGGAAAATACGAGGGTCATCCGGAAAGTAGTACCCGTTCGTGAAATAAAGACACAAAAGTAAATATTGACAAACATAACAAATTTTATTTGAAAGAGGATACTTTAAACTACTTCTCAACGTAATCTCCAAGCAAATTAAGGCATTTGTCATAACGTGTGACAAGTTTCTGTATTCCTGCTGCATAGTCCTTCGCCGCCAGCTCATTGAGATACAGGGTCACTCCTTCTTTAAGTTCTTCATCGCTGTCAAATCTTTTTCCTGCCAAAAAGTCTTTAAGCTTTGTAAAGAGATGAAAATCTGAAGGGGCCAAGTCCGGGCTATACGGTGGATGGTCGAAAGTTCCCCATTTGAATTGCTGCAAAAGTTTTTGTGTTATCCCAGCTGCATGAGGCCTGGCATTGTCATGAACGAGAATGACACCAGTAGACAATAGACATCGCCGCCGATTTTATATTGCCCGCCGTAATTTCTTTAATGTTTCACAATACGCATTGGCATTAATAGTGTCTCCACGGGCCATAAAATCAATAAGCAATACACCTCGTCGATCCCAGAAAATGGTTGCCATGAGTTTCCTGGTGGACAGAACTGTCTTGAATTTTTTTGGTTTGTTTGGTGAATGAGCATGATGCCACTCCATTGACTGTCGTTTACTCTCAGGTGATGCATAACAAACCCATGTTTCGTCACCAGTAATTATGCGAGTCAAGAAAGAGCCTCCTTCATCAGAATAACGTCCCAAAAACGTCAGTGCTGCCGCCATACGCTTGGTTTTGTGCTCATCTGTAAGCATGCGAGGGACCCATCTTGCACAACTTTTTGCATAATGCAGATGGTGTTTAACAATTTCATGAACAATTGTTCGAGAAACATTGGGAAAATGCTCACAGATGTCATCAATTGTGACGCGCCGATCGTTCCTCACGAATTCGTCAACTGAGCTCACCAGTTGGTCTGTAATGACAGACGGTCTCCCCGAACGCTCATCGTCGTGTGTGTTCCCCCTCCCCATGTTGAAGTTGCGACACCACCGCCGAACAGACGACTCGTCCATTACATTGTCTCCATACACCTCCTTTAATTGGCGATGAATTTCACATGGGCGAACGTTTCTTGCATTGAGGAATTTAATCACTGCCCTCACTTCACAACTGGCGGCGTTCTCAATTTTTTTAAACATTGTAAACAACCACAGAAACAACACAGGCAATGCTAGCGTCACGCAACTTGGCTCAGAGAAGGCAGACAAGCCACTGAAGCTATTGACCTCGTCCAGCGGCTACTCGCGTCGTCAGCACTTCATGCGGCACGAACGGGTACTACTTTCCGGATGACCCTCGTAGCTATAATTGTGAAATTTCGTATATTCTGCGGTCGCACGTGAAAAAGAACAGGAGTGACGCGCACCCTAGAGAAGTAATATGAGGGAAAATCCCAATATTGTTTAAGATTACAAATAGAATGGCGGGTCTTGAACCAAAATCTACGATTTCATATTAAATCAGAAAGTGATGTGTTAAATTCGAATAAGGCTCGTTGTTAAGAATATTCATTTAAACTTTGTGCAATGAGCAAATATAATATTATTGAAGGGTCAATACAAATTAATTAAAAAATACTGTAAAAAACTTGAAACTCTGGCCACTAAAAAAGTATTTTACAAATTGCTTGTAAGCAAGTATGCTAATTATTATTAAAACACGTGCCCAGATAGACAATGTCAGGTGGCACACAAGTTCCAAGTATTTCCGTCAAACTTGCCTTGGAAAGATAACATAACATCTCAAAACCAATTAATATCACGAAAGATAATGAATAAAATCAGTCAGAAAAAATACACTTAAAGGAAACATTCAGTCACCAATCTCTTACAAAAAGAAGTCAAATCTCATTAGCATCAGTTTACCAATCAATAAAAAAGTCAAAACTAAGCCGTTGCATACAGTTTTACCCAACACATCAATCAAATTATTATATAAATTGTCTACATATTTTCTTAAAAGTATTTACACTTTTAGTAAAGAGCTCTAATAGTTTTGTAGGCAAAATGTTCCAATCAACAATTGCTGTATTAAGAAATTAAATTTTTTAAAGTTTGTTCTTTGTGCCCGGTTTAGATTGCATTGATGCAACTAAGTATACTGGCGCTGGAATATGATATTTTTAATAACATTTACTTTTGACTCTCATATGAGCTATGTAAGAAAACGTTTACTATACCGATATTCGGCATTTTTCAGAAACAACTTTCTAATGAATAAAATGGAAGGAATGGGCCTTGGATAAAAAGGATGATTATGGTCTAGAAAGAAACTAATATATGACATTAAAATCAGAATGAGGTAATGGAATGTCATTAATTGAAAATAAGAGCAATGGGGATTGACTGCAACGATAAGGTTTTGCATTTAGAAGATTGCGATGGCTTTCAATAGCGTCCCACGTTATCAGAAATATAATTTTCATACTATGGAAGTGTTAATCTAATCTGTCGATGAAATATTTTCTTGTGTAGAACTTTAAGGGAAGAAATTGAGAATTAGGTGTGGCTCGGGAAACCCGTCAGAGGAACTGCTCCAATTTAAAATTAAAGAGTGTAAGTGCATCACAGATTAGCGTACCGACCGATGGTCAGAGTGCCTGTTTTGAATGCAAAGAGGCTAAAATGTGTGGCTCAACGGGGGAATAATTTGCGGAATGGAGAACCTTCTCAATTTGGGAGAGGAAACCTTCTCAAGAGTAGGAAGGAATCCATTATTCGCTTCAATAACCTGATCAGTTCTCGCGTGTAGACGCTTTTCTAGCATCGCAAATAGTTTTTGCACACGAATCCAACGCTTTTCAGTGAAAAAAGGTCTCCATGTATGATTATTTAAACGAGAGAGCCGGCTCGAGAGGGAGCTATTATGAATAATGATAAGAGCAGGGAATATAAATAATTTAAGTTCCCTGGGTCTAATTTGCCGCCGGTTTTCTGGCAAATCAACTTTTAAGGCAGTAACCTACAAACTGTTGACTAGATTATTTTGGCCGGTTTAGCCGGGAATCGGGATCACATGGTGATTATTAGGTATGAATTATTGTTTTTTTATCAACTTTTTTACGTTGTTATCGGTGGTTCTTGGAGTATTTATGACTCCTCAAAATTCGAGGCCACACCGGATGGCGAGCTTATGAAGGTGAAATTCATCACGGCGATACAGAATATCGAATACATATTCTAAACCAGTGAATATTTACCACAATCTAAGTCGGCGATAACGAGGTAGTTACATGGCAAAGAGAAAATTGCTTTAAATGACAGATTATCCATCCTATAGGCGATTATTTTTTCCAGATCCGTGTACCATTTTTTCAAGCGGACGGTGAAAAAGGGAGATATTTTTAAAAATTTTCATGCTCTCAATTTTGTCCTAATTTTAATAATGCCTCTTCCACCGTTTTCTCTGTTGACCCACTATTTTTAAACGCAATATGTAATCCTATAATACCCACATATTTAAATACCCTTGAAACTGTGACTTTTCGTGGTAGACAAGGTCGAGAAGCTCATTATAAATTATTGGAGGAAATTTTTTCCCTTGTGCTTATTTCTTCATACTGGTCTGTTCTTGCACTTTTCCTTCACTCGTACCTCGTATGACTTGTTCCTCTTCTCGAGACAAACATTGACCTCACTCGTACACAAATTTTCGAAATAATCCTTCCTTTCTCTATCCTGTTGTTTAATTAAAATTGGCAAATTTCCACAAAATAAACTTTTTTACTAATACGACCGGTTTTGATGTAACTACATCATCTTCTGGTGAATATAGTAATTTAATTACATCGAAACCGGTCGTATTAATAAAAAAATTTATTTTGTGGAAAATTGACAATTTTAATTAATCATGATATTCCACCATATCACGCCTGAAACGTCTCTTTTTATTCTATCCTGTTTTGTCGTTACGTTGCATGTAATTATTTCCTAGTGATGGTACGCGGGTAAGGTTACACTGGATGTGGAAAAAGATTATCTAGCTACAAGGAGATCATATTGAAAAATAAAAAATCGACCCACAATAATTTGTTTTCCTCTTTTTTCCTGAGGATTTATTGAACGACCTTACGTATCATGCACATCTAAAATTAGCTTATGTGGAATATTCGTTTAGCCACCGGTAAACAGTTGGCAACACACACCCCAAGTTATTTTGATCTCTCGACCATTATTTCCAGCACTCTATACTCTCAGTCTCTCCCACACTTCTCCCTCGCTCGATACAGAAGATATCCCCGACTCGTATTTACTCTGCGCCACCCCCATCCCTTCTCCCATCTCCACCCCTCAGAAAATCTCGAGAAACCTGAATGGCGCATCACCCTTCTCATTCTCACCTCGGATATTTCATTTTCCTCAATGTCAAAAAATAACTCCTCCTGCTGTCCTCGGAGGCACCAATCTCCGGATCCTCCCCCTTCCGCTCTCCTCAGAGTTCTATTTTTGGTGGTTATCAATTTTTTCCCGCAGCAGTAATAAGAAAATGTAGCTTAAATAATAAAATAAGCTTCGGCTCCTTTTGCATTTAGCGAAAATTGAGTAAGGATTGGAATAATATTGATTATTTATCTGTAAATAATTCCTTGATTGATGACTATCACTCTTGGACGGAATTTACAGTTTTAAAATGAATCTTCAATAACACTCAATTTCTCAAGCATTAATCAATTGTTAATGGCCGTTCATTTATTAAATTTACTATTTTTACTGTGAAAACAACGGGCAGTAAGCAATTGAAAAGTAGATAGCCGAAATATGCCCTTAAAACCAGTACAGTAATAACTCAACATGTCACTGTGGCAAATAATTATTGAAAATTATTAATGTTGTGTAAGGAATCAATGAAAAGTTGGTCAAATTAGGATAAAAGTATAGATTTTCCGATATTACGGAGGTAATTTGCATTCATGTAATTCAAACAATCGTGTTATATCATATCGTGTTTGGCTCGTTAGTTTCTGCCAACACGGTGCAAGATGGATCTGTCGAGCCGAATGTACACGAATATTTACTGAAACCTTGGCTCAAGGACCGATTCTTTCAAATAGTTTTTCTCGCTCTGATTCTCCCACTTTTGTGCATTTAATCGAACCGACTACAGACGGATACGAGGTGGTAGTCCCTATAATTTTAAATTGGTTTTATATAAGTCTGGATCCCAGTTGTTGTATTCAAGACCGGGGATTACGAGTACATTTGCTGGTCTTGACGTACACACAAGCACCTGCAAATATTTTTAATAAAACTATCGCAGAAAATATTACCTAGACCGGAAATTTCAGTTACGGACACGTCATTAAAGCCATAAAAAATGATTTATTTAATTTGTAGTATCTCAATTTAGCCTGAAAATTATTTTGATAGGCCCCAAGTTGATAACAATAGGAAGCATTGGACTGGAATATCCTAATTCCTCGTTTCTGCTTCCAGTGGAAGTGCCTGTGGCATCTCTAAACTTCGCAAATTCAATGCCAGAGCCGAGCAGTGTTTTAATCATCTAGGATGTGCTGTATTACTGCTTGCATGAGACCCTTATGTTTATTGTGCTGACTGTCAGACGCACTCTACTTATGTACAGCGCCCACTTATCAGCGATTCACGTCCATTACCATAGAATGCAACAAATCTATCATTTGAAAATCAAATGCCCAAATGACATAATTTTTCTCGACGGTGTCTTCTGCTAATATTTAGGTCTGAGAACTTTGCCGTCGACTTTACATAACCTCGAGTCTAACCTCTCTAAAGAAAACGAAAATCTATTATACGAATCGCTATTTTTTTGCATTACTTACTTATTTACGAGCGAACTAGTTCCAAAGGAACGAACACTTCTTTGGGGGTGAGCGCACGAAGTGGTTTGGGTTGGAGCGAGGGGATGCTAATTTTAGAAGGGAGTGGGCAACGCTCGGACGGAAAAGGGTCCACGGGCCCCACCTTTGCGGCCCATTGCAATCACATTCTCGGCCTCATCCCAAAGTGCATTTCCTTGTTTCCGGGCACAACCCATTTTCATCCCCTTTATGCTCGGGAGTGGGACGCTTGCCCTCTCTTCCGCGGCTCTCTTAGCATCATCCCCCTCTCCCGCCTACAGTCCCTCGGGTACTGGCAAGGGGACCCCCTCGTCGCTCTATCTCTGCCCTCATCAGCCCTCAATCCTAATTCCGTGGCCTGCGTGTGATCACTAATTCAAATTGCACGCGCGCGCTCCATTTAATCCCATCCTTTTCTTATTCCAATCCCTTTCCAGCTCTCTCTCCTTGGCATTTCTAATTCCCACCTTCTCCCTTTCCATTGCTCCTGGTCTCTACCACCACTCTCTGCACCACACTCGGCTCGGCCTTTGTGAGGTTTCGTTGCAAAGAGGCACTCATTCAGCCCATAAAGAAATTGAATAGGCCCGAACATTAAGTGTTTAAGTGACGTCGTATGAAAAATTAAGGCCGCCGATGACGGCATGCGTAGAGGGTTGTTTTGTCTTTTGCCAATGAAGATATCAATGCTTGAGATACTTGATGTATTTCATAAAAAGCTGAAAATTAGTATCAAGGAAATAGCTGACCGAAAGTACTTACATATGCGACTCCAGATTAATTTTGAAAGCAATACTCCATGATGAAAGAGTGTGGTGGCCTAGTGGTTAGAGTGTTTGGCTACTGGAGAGCCTGCCTTGCTCAAACTGTGTGGTTTTCTGAGTACCTCATCCTCTTGGTAAAGCACAGACGGCACAGGGAAAGGAGTTGGTTCCACCCTTCTGTATATTTGCGAGGTAGATATTACGCATCAATCCATTTGAATGGATTCGTTTATGATCTAAGGGTTCTATTTGAGGTCAAACCATGTATTTTTCCAATAACTTTGAGTAAAGAGTTCCTAATTAGCTTTGATTGCGACACATATATTTTATGCTTTTATTATTTTAGGAACCCTGGTACTCTTAGACGCCACTTACAAAATCACAAGCGTGGATTAATATTGGTTTAGAGACTTATCTTTAGAGGGTCTTTAATTTTAGGGACATTATCAGAAAGTTACAGCTTAAACCAACTCTGCAATTCCTCATATTTTACTGGAAATGTGGTTTAATTCCGAGTCAGGAAGGTAGGTTGAACAATGCCTCTCACCATTTGCAGTTACTGGCCAGTTGAAAAATTTTTCTTTCAGGATTAATGTTTACTTTTACCAGCAAGAAATAAAATTGCAAACTGTTGATTTATAACGATCACTTTAATTTTATACCCTATTATTAATCCATTGTTTATTCCATTATCAATGTTGTATACTAAGTCTGTTGTCGACAAAGTATTAAAGTACGCATGCTTTGTTTTGAGAGTTACTGGTAACATTCTTCGGCATTTAGTATATTTTTAAATTAATAATTTTATTTTCCTACACGTGCTTTTTCTGCTAGGTCCAAATCAATAAAACAGAAAACACTTTTAGAGGTTTATATTTATGGTTCATAGAATTTTACGGTCTCAAACCTACCCGAAAAATTCTCTAGAGCAATGATATATGATCATCCGGTGACTTGAGACTGCGATATTTTTAAGCCAATTCCTCGGCATCCACAGAGAGGTGGATTTGAACGTTAGCCTCTTATAAATGGATTTTAGTCTCATTACTTTTCGCTATACGCGTATATGTCTTGATTATCTCTCCGCGAAATATTAAGTCGATTAATCTATGTACCGTCGTTTACGTCTGTGTGTGCTTCTAGGAAATGGAATGGTGATACGAATGAAGTGCGTTTTTACTCGTTAAATTTAAGAAGACCGGGTTTTCATAAACCTTGAAATCAATTACATTGGTATAATGGCGGCCGGGACTGAAGCTGAATATTTTACGGATGATTTTCCATATATCATAGATATTTTTATGAAAAACGGAGACTTTTAACTTAGGCATATCAGTCAGGCCCATGAGTTAATCATTCCCTTAACTCAAGTATTACTAACTTCTAGATCACAGCTAATCTATATAATCCAGCGAGGAGAAAGGGTTAATAACAATTTATGAATACGGATTTTTATCATTGTTTTGGGAGAAAAATATAAATGTATTGAATAATTCTTTTAAAATATAAAATATGAAAATATTCCCACGTCAATGATTTTTTATTATTTGATTCATATTATTTTAATGTTATTGTACAAAAATGTTTGAGAAATTGAGCTGACCCTGTAAAATACTGGGACTGCAAGGGATTAATAGACCTGTCTGTTCTTGCCTTCAGAATACTTAAACATTTACTCTTGGCTAAGTGACATATTAGAAAATATTGGGAAGGAGATGGAATTGTTGGACATGCAAGCTTAGAGAACTAGTTTTGCGTCTGTTAAATGAAGTTTCCCTTTTTGAACTGTTTGAAGAGCACTAGTACGTAATGTGATTTTCAGTTAATAATCTCGGAAGAGAATTTTGTTGAAAACTCAAAAGCAAGAGTATTGGAGCTCTTTTTAAGGCATTAAGGATTAATACTGAGGAGCATTCATGCGAGATAATGAATTTAATTCCTATGCCATTGAAATAAAACGTACAATTGTGACTAATACAATGCAGTAATCGATTCTTTTTGTAGTGTTTTTTTCACCACTAAAACTAGCCGTAAATACGACCCTCGACGTTTTCCTGTGTAGTGACAGCAGGAATTTCCCGTAAATAACTCATAAGTGGATTTTTCAACACTAGCTTCTTTATCAAATTTATCAATCGAACTCTTATTATTATTATTAAAATATACATGTGCAAATAGACAAATGTCAGGTGTGTTTCCCAATGTTTCCCAATCAACAAGGAAAAAATTAAGCTGTTGCATTTAATTTTATACAACACATCAATCAAATGATTACAGAAGTTGTTTACATCTTTTCTCAAAAGTTTGCGCTCTGTTAGGAAAGGGCTTAAAAATTTTTGCAGGTAAATTGTTCCAATCAACTATGGAGTAATACTTAGGAATAATTGTATCATTTCGTGAAAAAGTATCTGAATAACGACTTCATTTGTGTTAAACTAATTGAGTTTGGAGATGATCGTTGGCTCGTGGAACTATTTGACATATACAGTTGATTTTATAATGAATATATAAGTTACAAGCTTGACACGTGAAACTACTATTTGACATATTAAGTTGATAATATAATACGAGGGTCATCCGGAAAGTAGTACCCGTTCGTGAAATAAAGACACAAAAGTAAATATTAACAAACATAAAAAAATTTATTTGAAAGAGGATGCTTTAAACTACTTCTCAACATAATCTCCAAGCAAATTAAGGCATTTGTCATAACGTGTGACAAGTTTCTGTATTCCTGCTGCATAGTCCTTCGCCGCCAGCTCATTGAGATACAGGGTCACTCCTTCTTTAAGTTCTTCATCGCTGTCTAATCTTTTTCCTGCCAAAAAGTCTTTAAGCTTTGTAAAGAGATGAAAATCTGAAGGGGCCAAGTCCGGGCTATACGGTGGATGGTCGAAAGTTTCCCATTTGAATTGCTGCAAAAGTTTTTGTGTTATCCCAGCTGCATGAGGCCTGGCATTGTCATGAACGAGAATGACACCAGTAGACAATAGACCTCGCCGCCGATTTTGTATTGCCCGCCGTAATTTCTTTAATGTTTCACAATACGCATTGGCATTAATAGTGTCTCCACGGGCCATAAAATCAATAAGCAATACACCTCGTCGATCCCAGAAAATGGTTGCCATGAGTTTCCTGGTGGACAGAACTGTCTTGAATTTTTTGGGTTTGTTTGGTGAATGAGCATGATGCCACTCCATTGACTGTCGTTTACTCTCAGGTGATGCATAACAAACCCATGTTTCGTCACCAGTAATTATGCGAGTCAAGAAAGAGTCTCCTTCATCAGAATAACGTCCCAAAAACGTCAGTGCTGCAGCCATACGCTTGGTTTTGTGCTCATCTGTAAGCATGCGAGGGACCCATCTTGCACAAGTTTTTGCATAATGCAGATGGTGTTTAACAATTTCATGAACAATTGTTCGAGAAACATTGGGAAAATGCTCACGGATGTCATCAATTGTGACGCGCCGATCGTTCCTCACGAATTCGTCAACTGAGCTCACCAGTTGGTCTGTAATGACAGACGGTCTCCCCGAACGCTCATCGTCGTGTGTGTTCCCCCTCCCCATGTTGAAGTTGCGACACCACCGCCGAACAGACGACTCGTCCATTACATTGTCTCCATACACCTCCTTTAATTGGCGATGAATATCACATGGGCGAACGTTTCTTGCATTGAGGAATTTAATCACTGCCCTCACTTCACAACTGGCGGCGTTCTCAATTTTTTTAAACATTGTAAACAATCACAGAAACAACACAGGCAATGACCTTCACGTCACGCAACTTGGCTCAGAGAAGGCAGACAAGCCACTGAAGCTATCTGACGTCGTCCAGCGGCTACTCGCGTCGTCAGCACTTCATGCGGCACGAACGGGTACTACTTTCCGGATGACCCTCGTAAGTATATGAGTTACAAGTTGTATAGCTTTTGGGTAAAACTAATCGTCATGCACTACTAGAAGTATTACCGTAGAGGGACAACACCTTCTGATGCCATGCTGTCTCACTTCATTAGTGGAAAGTGAACGATATTTTTGATATCTGAGTGCAGAAGAAGTGAAGCAAATCTCATTTGCTCGGTATGTTAGTTAAAATATGTATTTGATGATTTAAAAAACTTTGAAGACCCCACAAAACTTTTATGCGGGACAACCAATTTCACCTCTTTAGATTATTCGTCACCTGAAGATATCAAATATGTGATGAATGTGATTGTACAACATTAAAGTTTGTTGAAATCTACAAAGTTTTTCCAATTACTCGAGATGTGATTTCAATCGGTTGAGGCTGATACCATTTAAAACATGTATTCGTTTATATTTAAAATTTCATAATGTAGTTCAAATTAAATTTTGTAGTCTTTCATCCATCATGCAATTCAGAATTAGGTATTTCAGAGGAAATTACGTATCAGAGATAGTACTTATCTTTTTCGAGACCTTTTCAGCGTTGTTACATTTTGTATTTCATTGCATGAGAATAGAAATTCTAGAACGAGCCACACGTACAATATATTCTCTTAAACTATTGTACCATTATCATACTGTAAGTGATGGTGTAATCGCTGAAAGATACTTTATTAATAATCTTGGAGGTTAAAATTTTAAATACACGTACGTAAGATTGATGTAATTAAAATTTACTTTATAATTACTGTTTGTATAACATGTACTGCCAAATATTAATTTTAACTTTTTAGCAGAACTCTTGCTCTTCTGGAGAAAGTACAAGATTTTCTATCCTAATTTAAAAGTATCCGCCGAGAAGTTAAGGCAGCCCTCAGAAACTTACCGGTGTCCCTTGTAGGTAATGGCTAGGTGAAAGAAGGGACTATCTAGTCTCAATATCGCACCTAGAGGTTTCACTACTATCATCACAAAGCATAAGCATGTAATTATAATTGTGTAGGTGGTTCGAAGCTTTTTCTTATGTACATTAAAATAGTAATGGAAAATTTAATTTTTCTGAATTCATAGCTTCAACATAATATGGTTTATACTGTTCTGCGCTTCCTATTTGTTAAATATACAGAATGGTTTGATTCTCTTATATTGTTAGGCTGTATGAAACCACATATTTTATGAAGTGGGAACAAGAGCTTACATAGTTGGTAATAGTATCACACTTATTACTTTAAAGTTAGCAGTGAAGTTGCTGCCTGATAAAAATCATTACTTTAGAATGCACGAAATTCTTTTTTCTTTTAGATCTTTCGTCAAGATCGCGGACCACTTGAATACGGCTGAATGTGACCTAGTTGATATTCAAAGTGATTGCTAAAGGGTGAGTGATGAATAAATAATTAATATTTATAAAATAAGATCAAACTTGAACAAGATGTTCCACTGTGGAAAAGTGTTATTGCCTCGCTTGCTTGAAAAAAGGTTTCTTATACTGAAGTTCCGCAGGTGATCTTCAACTAATTTGAAAAAAGAAAACACTTCAAATAGATGTTATGCTCGAATGAAATAAGTGTACTCAATAAACAAGCAATGCATAAAAGCAGCCTCATCCATTGCAAACATTGCAATTCAATCATTAGTAAAACCTATTATGATAGTGGAATGACAACAATTATCAGCAGGCTACTTAGTTTTACTTATCATAATTTTGAAATGTTATTCATGTTTATATAACTTGACAAGGTCTCGCCTTCTGTTTTGTTGAATCGCACAAAATTACAAGGTCATTTCCCTAGCAGCTGTCTCACTCAAAATACTGCTAAAAGGAGTTTCTATAATTTATGAAGCATTTAAAAGTAAAACTTGCCCCATCCTTCAGACAGGTTGTCAGGATTATTATCAACATTACGAGAAATGCACTTGTATTGTTAAGTGAATCCACGAAAAAATTGTTTATTACTGTTGTAATACATGCAGCAGTAATCGAATAGTATTGTTTCCACAATCAGATGTTCTAGCAGGATTTTACATGCCCCGTTCTTGTCTGGTTGTTTTCCTCAAGCTTGATATTTCTGTAGAATTAAGGTATCTCTGGTCTGAATTTATCAACTATTTTCCTTCATTTAAAAAAGTATAAAAATTAAATAATGTAATAGTTATATTTTGTTGGCATGTAAAGATCTCATTACACTACCGATATGCTGGATCACAACTGACATTAAATTATGACCGATATGATTCGTTATTCGTAAGGGTTCTTGCACTAAACTTCATGGCCAACTTTTGCTGTATTTCGTTTCTATGAAAGGAATCATAGTTATATTATGATCAATATTTAGTTTGACATTGCATTTCATTTCCAAATTGTTATATGCGACATTTCAGCTGGAGGCATAATATTTTCAAAATTTTGGTCTTCAATATGCAATGCTTGCTAATACTATATGCAGGGTTTGTACTTATATATATAAATATATATGTATATAATGTACATAAATATGTGTATATATACATTATATATATATGTAGAAACCCTTTTATTTATACGAAGTTAGCACTTCATATACGCAAAAGAGCACTGTATATGTTTCTGAAGTTAGCACTAGCGAACAGAAACACACAAAAAAGAAAAGAATCTCACACGTTTTCGAATTTCCGGTGGACAAGCCACCTTTCTCAAGAAAGAGAAGGAAGGAACTTAGGAGTTCCATCCTCTACCCTTACTTCGTGTACGCGCTTGCGTGCGCGCGTGCGTGTGGAGAAGGTGAATGAGCGTGGAAACTTTGAAGTGGTCAGAAAGGAAAAAAAATGAGGAAGGGTTAGGTTTGGTGGGTGAGGAGAGGGGATTTCTGAGAGAAAACATCAGAAGACGGGAAAAATGGTTAAAGGGTGTATTGATCGGCAATAGGATACTGAAAACTGTGATAGAGGGGAAAATGTTAGGCAAACGAGGAAAGGGCAGGGTTAGGATGGGGATGTCGGACGAAGAGAGGAAGGAAGTACACAGAGATTAAGAGGGACTTGATGTAGAGTGGGTTGCTGGATTGTGTTTTTTCAAGAGTAACAAAATATTTGTTTCGTAGTTGTGTCCATCCAAAACCTACCTTAATCGGTAGATTTCCTTATAATAATATGTGTGTATATATTATATATTTATTTGTGTGTGTGCGCGTATTTATACACATACATGTCCGAGTCCCAGTCAAGGAACCCTTTTAGTGCTTGTGATTTTTACGATTCCACCTTCCCCACCATTCCTGTGTTCGTCTTGTATATGTGTCCCTATCCCTTTCCCTTATATCTGTATTTATGTGAATGACTCTATATATAGCTATCCGATCTGAGAGTTGTAATAAATACTAGCCCCGCATCTAACTAGGAAATACACGTTAGGAATATGTGCGGAACTGAATTGATGTATTTGGCTTAATTTGCCTTTCAGTGGAGGAAATATTTAATTGAAAAGCTTTAGTAGGGATAATATTTCGAATACGTTAGAATTCTACCTCATCTTGAACCTCATGCCGCAAGTTTTTCTATGCCAGTTTATGAGATGCCTAATTTCGGAACAAATCGGAATGCGAAAAACCCTCTTAAAAGTGGGGACAGTCTCTCTCAATAGGGAACAAATAGCATCTTACGATTATTCCTAAATTTGGGTGGGGAACTAATCCAGGCGCAGATTATACCCATGATTTGAACTAATTGAAAAGTATAAAATATCAGTGTTTATAACCGGGCATTATTCTATCCCGGAAGCGCTCTTTGGGTGGGCCGCAGCAGATCTATTTAACCAACAATTAACCACCATAGCGTTAGTAGGCATCGTGCTCAACCCGCTGGAATATTAGCTTCATGACTCCATAGGATTTAACTTCGAAGAATGTACGGATCGGAACTCATACCGAAATTATTCTTTGGAAGATGATCCCGATGTTTGAAATCGGACGGGTAGAAATACTGTGTAAAACCTCTTGCATACCATTATGTAATATTTACTTACCTCTACCATGATTGGATGAGTATTTTTGTCGAACTTAGAGTCCCTCATCCTTATGCGTAATGCTTAAGCATGGATAAATTTGTAGATTCCTATTTTATACTGGATTGTGGGCCTTTCTCGGCCGGCGAGTATGGCTTGGTGAATATTTCGACCGTTATGGGAGAGAAGCCTCGTTGCCAGAGCCAAAGCGGCGGCGTTCACTGTGTTCATGGCGGTCGGCGAGACCGGGGGATCGTCCGCTACAGCTGGTGGAATTCGGTGAGTGAGGGGTTTAAGGAGTAGGGGGTGAAGATGGGAGTGAAAGTGGAAAAGAGTTGAGGAAGAGAAGTGAAGGCAAGGAGGAGAGAATGAGAGAGAAAAAAGAATGAGGAGGAAATAAAGGAATGGGTGAAAAAGGAGGCTCGTTTCTCAGAGCGAGAGGGAGACACTAACGTGTCAAAAGCCGTCGAGATGCGTCTTCTTTTATGCCCACTAAATTATCGCTAATCCTTGACTCACTCCCTTCGCCGTCTCTCTTTCTCTGGTAACATCGCCAAAACTTTCAACCTTCTCCCCCACCTCTCTGCCCTCACGCAAGTCATTTTCCCTCCTCAATCCGAATGTCCAAAGGCTGCCAACCTTCTGGGACCTCACTCTTTAAAGGACCCTGTGTACATGCCATCGACCATTTAACTTCATACAGTCGGCTCTTTGTAGCAGAAGAAAAAATATGAACGATTGGACAAATATCCAAGTTTTTACGTTGATATCATGTCAAATGTGACTGGATGGAATTATCAAATTCCGTCTTAGTGAGTATCCTATTCGGTTTGTTTGGGCAGTCCGTATAGTATCAGTTGTGGTGTTCAGAACTCGACACCCTAGAATTCTCCTGTCTGGAAAACTGTTTTTCTATCCCCCTTAGTTCAGGGTAGATGGCGTACCGTTTCAATTATCAAATTTTATTGTATTTGTAATGGTCTAACGTCTTAGGGCAGATGTATGATGAACCCTAGAACTACCTACTCATCTCATCTGTACTCATAAGCCTTAACGAACATGACGCGGAATGCCTAAATACCGTCCACCTCTATTATTTACCTCCTAAATCCCTATTGTTGTCCTCCTTTTACCCCGTTTTCACAGAATTTTACACTATATTATGGAATATTAAATTTACATTATAATATAATAAGGGGTTTTTCAATTATTGATTTCTTTCTCTGACTTTAATTAAAAATAATTGCTATCAAAATAAATATAATTATGACTTTTATATACGATTTAAACAAATTGATTGTGTTTAAAATTCTAAATCTGAAGGGGCTTATAACATACCTTTATGTTAATGTAAGTTGCTGTAAAGAACAATAGAATATGAAACAATAACTACTTTCTTGGTTGTCGTTTTTGTTGTTTCCGTTCAGCACTCGATGTTACGCTGGCAATTAAGATAAGGTTATTACGTTCAAGTGCTCCCAAAATTCTCTAAAAATGCACTCGGGATCCATAGTGCATGGTATGAAGCTTTCCCGCAGTCAATTTGACGACAAATGATAGTTTGTATTCCATCTCTTGATTTCCCCGAGTCTAGTGTTTGACCTCTTTGGGAATGATGTAATTACTTTAGAGTAGCTAATTACTTGATCAAGGGATCAGTTAAGCGTGCTGACATTTTTATTTTACAATGATGAATAATTTTAGTGAATAGATAATTACTTCATTATATATTTTTATCTTTCTCCTAAATGTTGGAGTTTTCTTTTATTTCGGTGGATGAGTGCTCTAGGTAAGAGAAAGTAACAATGTCATTCCCCCTAGGAAATAGTCGAACCCATAACGTTTAGGCTTTTATTACACTAAATTACTCTCCTCCTGTTTTTATAAGACTGAATTACCCTATGCATGGGCAATAATAATATACTTGTATTTGTATTTGGTGAAAAATCCTGAACCTCTATAAAACTTTGTCACTGAATTTTAAATGTATACGCTAAATAGATGATGATCTTTTAAAAGCAACCTAAAGATATAGGTTTTTAGTTGAAGGTAATATGTTTGAATTTTATTGTGCAACCATAATAATAAACCCAAAAGCTAATTTTATATGAGAACTCAACTAGTAATAAGTCCTATGTTGCGCTGGATTTCACACATCAGGGTAGTGGGGGGACAAACCTAAACTTCTTTCCCTGTGACACCAGTAATTTCACAGAAAGACCTGATACCCGAAAAAAAATCGCATAGGATGAAGGCAGAACTTCTCGAAGTCTTCGGAATTGAACTCGGGTAATCTGATCAGTGACCGCACGTTCTGCCCACAAGGGTTTCGAGCCCTACAGTTATCGTTCAATCTTTAAATATATTTTAGGTTTCCTCTTTGTGGCATATTAATTGTTGCCGTGATTTAACTCGAGCATTATTTGTAATTTCTTATGAATAATTTTTTATTTAGTGCTATTCGAATAACGATATAGTAATGAAATAAGTATAGGTTGTATGATTTTGGTGATATCACAGAATAGGGCAAAGATAAGTTGTTCGGGAAAAAATGATGGATGCACCACTACACGAAGATATTAATAAAAGCCTTTCATCAGAGGTTTCAACGATAGAAACATTCTAAGATAACAAGCTTGTGACTATGTAAGGAAAAGGCCGTAATTTTTCAAGAAATAAAAAATATTTCTCTTGAGTATTGGCTAAGAACTTCTTTGTTGTTCACGTTCCCTTCGCTATTCGTGCGAATTTAATTCGCCTACCCTTGAATGCTGTACGCACGTGATGAATTTGTAAACTTCAACTGAGTTGTTATTTTGCGAATGCGTGAAATGAAAATTTGACGCATTATGACGCAGTCATTTAGTTTCCCCACCTGATCCTTTGTTACAGTTTTATACTTCCCCCGGGGTAATTTGTCGCACTTGCTCATGCATGCCAAATGCCCATTTGTTCCACACCTTCTTGTGAGACAAGCTTATTAAGGTTTACCCATTCGTCAACTTCTTTATAGGGACCCGCTCTTTTGTCGCGTAATCAAGAAATTGACGAGGGCTTGTCAGAGTAGGTCAGCAACGCTGCTTATACAAAATTTCCTCTCAAGAAGGTTTTATATTCCCAATAATTCCAAAAAGCATCCCTAATGTCTCTTAAATTGCTCAATATATTCTATCATTTGATCTAACAGGACGCACGCCTAGCCAACCCTTGAACTGCAGAGAGAAACTTTTTGTACTTTCACCTAAGTTCTTTTCAGGTATTAAATGATAAAAAATACGTGATTTATCGCCATAAATAAGAGGTTCCAGTATTGTGACACCATTAGATCCTTTTTATTCTTACATCATGTCCCTTCTTCACAGTTCAAGCATTGAAGCATTTAATAACAGGACATACTTCTCTGGATGTATGTCCTGGGACATTCACTGTAATTCTTCTCTTTCATTACGATTCTAAGTACGAAATACTTGTAGGTGTACACGTATAATTCCCAAAATATACCCAGGGAGACATTCACTTCAAAAAGTCTTCCATAGATTTCCCTCGTCACCCAATATTCAATGTTTTCAATGCGCTAGTTTCTCCATTTCAGGGAATGTCGCAAAAATAAGTAGAATGATTTTTTGCCGCCAATGCAGATGGATGAGTGGAGTGATTTGTGGTTGGAAAGGTAATGGGAGATCTTGAGAAAGCAACACGACCCACGTTAGTTAACTGTGGGTATTAACAGCGTACGGTTTACTGGTAGACTGGACCCCTGATCGACGGTCAGGTCACGAATCCACAATGCCGCTTTCCATGGAGCAATGACATGCGATTAAATTGTGAATTAAGCTCGGATAATTGGGTTCCTATCTATGATCATGGTGAAGGATATTTATGGGGATGGATAAATGTCCAAAGTGATGTTTTCTGCTAGCCAGAATGTTCTGGGAGGTAACAAAGAGATTGACGATGCGGATTGCCCTGGACATTCATCAATAACACAGTGTGATGAAAATGTGCAAAACGTGAGACACATGCTCGATTCCGATTGACTCTGAAGTGTAAGGATGTTAGCAGAAGAGCACAATATTCAGAAAATCACAGTGTATTGCGTTCTTACAGAAGATGCGAAAGGTGTGCCAAGATGGTCCCCAAGATGTTGTCAGAAGATTGCTTGTATGACTATCTTGCCTTGGGTTTCTTGGACCACGGTAAAAGTGACCCGAATTTTTTGTTTTGGTGCTTACTGGTGACGAGGCATGGGCCTTTGAGCACGACCCAAGTATAACTCCTTTGATTACCATTTTGGACCACTGCATTAATTCAAAGAGGTCACCATAAGGAGCCCGAACGAAAGCCCCCTTGTGCCTCACAGGAAGCATACCACGACTGCCAGAGGCACTTGCATTAGTGTGTCGATACCTAAGGGTGTTCTAGTGAAGAATATTAGCAATTTGGACTTTGATCTGGAATAATTTTGTCTTCAGATTTATTCTACTTATTTTTGGGATAGCTCTTGTACGTTTTATTCATACCTCTTACGTGTCACGTTATCTTGTCATAATATTCTTTACTCCATGACATCCTCTAACTTTAACATCTAAAGTCTATGGAAAACTAAACTTCATTTTCATGAATATAAGTGTGCAATGTTAAGTTTTAGTATTTTCCGGATATAAAGACGTATCATTTTAAAAATATCATTTCAATGCGAAAAAATACAAGCTAAGCAGTAGTAATTAAGTCTTTATACGTTTATTTTTCTTATTATTAGATTACGAATGACCGCATGGTATAGCGTATCTGTATTAATGTATTGACATTTAGAGGTACACAAAATTCATTTTCTATGCACTTTCAATAATATGGGTATATTTTTACGTTTATATCAAATAGTTGGTCCATATTTCCTATTATTAATTTTGGCTGAAAGCAATGAGAAATATGAGGCAACTTTGACCAGTGACTAATATTGAATTTTTCATTTATTAAACATGGTTTTTACCATGTTTAAGTTTGGGCAATTCACTTGGTTTTACCATGCTTATTGCACAAACTTATTAATAGAAGAAAGAGGAATTTTATTCAGCAACGGAAATCTAAAAGTATAGTTTTTCGTAAACACAACAAGCGTTGCTTCCGCCCTCTTCCGCGACCCTCTTTAAGACACGTATTTTCCCCCTTCCCAAGAGAAGCTCGGAGCTGAGAGGGTTGATAAAGGGACGATTTTACGAGTGGATATCCTTTGAGAGAGGTAGGCACTCTCCACGAATTTCGCACCGTCACCGTTAATTCCGAAAGCGGAACGTAGAAGGAGGGAGAATGTGGGTGGGAGGAGGAGCAGTGGAGGAAGGAAGAGGAGGCAGGGAAGAGTTGAGAAGACGAGAGGAGCCCCTTTTATATTTTCTTTCCTTTTATTCAAGCGCAAAGACTTTCGGACGGGTTATTGCGTTCCCCCACTCCTCCTCGGGGAAGGAGGACAAAGAGGAAGAGCGCCGAGGAAGAGGAAGGAAGGAGACCCGGCGCGGGGGCATTTGTTTCGCATTTTACGAGCCAGTCCCTAGAAGGGTGGTGTAGGAGGAGATTGCGGTTGCCAGTATTTAGGTTTTTCCACGAGAGAAGGAGGCGATTCTCATGACGGAATAAGAGCCAAAGGAATCACGGAGACAGTTCAACGCGCGTGCAATTGTCGGCCTATAATCTCCTGGGAGGGGTAGACAGCGGTCATAATTATGCGTGTGTACAAGTAATATATATGACACGGCATACAAACGCATACATGTTTAAGTATTAGTATATATATATATATATATATATATATATATATATATATATATATATATATATATATACATATATTATTCATTGTGGGTGTGGAGAAGAATGGAGAAGGTGAAATGGACCGAAAGGAAAACAAACGAGGAAGTACTAGAGATGGTGGGTGAGGAGAGGGGTTTGTTGAGAGAAATCCTATGGAGGCAGGAAAAATGGATGAAAGGCGTATTGAGCGGTAGTGGAATGTTGAAGAAGGTAATAGAGGGGAGAATGTTGGGCAAGCGAGGTAAGGGCAGGAACAGGATAGGGATGTTGGACGGGATGAAGGGAGGAAAGAAGTACACCGAGATGAAGAGGGACCTGATATAGATTAGTTTGCTAGGTGGGGAGTCACAAAATGTTTATTTGATAGTTGTGTTCATCCAAAAACCTACCTTAAACGGTAGATTACCTAATAATAATATTATTCATTCACATGGAAATAAATATAAGGAAAAGGGATAGGAACACATTAAAGGACGAACACAGGAGAAGGTGAATGATTATTTGTTTGCCGTTAGGCGGAATTTCGTGTTTGAATGTATGTATATATATATATATATATATATATATATATATATATATATATATATAACCATAAACACAGTAATCAACCCGAAGGTCGGTTTAGTAGGTGATGGTAGAGCTCACCCGTGTACCAAGCCCGACGGCGTGTGAATATTCACACATCAGGGTAGGCGGGCCAGTTCCTTTCCCTGTGCCGGTTATGGTTTCCCAGGAAGATCTGGTACGATCTTCCTGGGAAACCATTGAATATATCTATATATGTATATATATATATATATATATATATATATATATATATATATAAACATACACGTATGTATAGTTATTCCTGGTATTCTAACGTTTGTAATTACCAATTTAATATAGTTATGTAATTTGTATTTTTTCATTTATTTTAATTGTAGTAAAATGGTAAAATCGGTTTGCAAAACTCATACCAGTAAAACACGGGAAAATAGATCAAATTTACTGAATATAGAATGTGAAATATTTATATCAATGAAACTAATAGTTCATATATTTAATTCTCATTACTATTATTTGGTAGTCTGTCGGTTAATGTGGGTTTTTGGATGGTCACAAACTCACTTCCTCTACATTTCTAAGTCTAGTTGAACAAGGCGTGTAATCTTTAACCCTACACTAAAAAAAGTCCCTTAATTTTGCATATTATCTCCCTTCATTCCGCCCAACATGCATATTTGCTTCCTTCTTCTAATTCATCTGCTTGTCGTTCTCCCTCCTTATCCGTTGTGAATGAATATTTTAACATTTATGTATTCCCGAGAAGTGCGTGGCGTGCGGTTTTCGAATGTGCTGCCTATCCTTACTCAAATATATTTTTTCTACCTTTGGTTCTTATTCGTTTTTGCCCCAATTACTTTTCTGTGTTACATTTCCTTATTCGTTTTACCTACTCTATCATAATTTTTATTTATCATATGACGTTACACTTCATTAGAACTATATTATTACATGAGTACTCATCATCTCGCGGGAAACTGTGCAAACTAATTACGGTTTTTTTTCAAATATTTGCTTAGTTATAATATAGTCTAACGGATATCTATCAGTGTGAACGGCCATTTTTCGCGCAAGCATACGTCTATTGTGCTTCTCAAACCAATTGTTGTGACTTAACTGTTTATTCTTCAGAACACTTTTGCAGAACTCTTAGCTATTCTCTTATCCTAAACGATACTCCCCTACTTCACTCACATCTTCCCTTAGCCTACCGTCCCATCACTATCAAGTGTTTTCTTCCAGGGATACATGCAATTACTTCCTCTAATTGCTCATATATACGGTCTATTTTATTCTTCCTATGATTGCGTAGCGGCATATACACCAGAACAATGACCAAATCCGTTGGTTCAATTTTACTTCTATTAAAAGCGTTCGAACACTCGCTTACTTTTTGTTCACTACGCTTTTCCTAACTTTGTGTTCATTATTATTGCGCCATTCAGTGGCTGTTGTCCCCTTCACTGCATACAATTCTATAACTATCACTCTAGTAATCCCCGCTATCCTCCAAAACATCACTTCGCAAAGCCATAAAATAAAGTCTTCTCTCCATATTCCAATTTATATTTTCTAATTTTGCTGTCATTGCTCAGTTATTACATTTACAAGTCCATATTTTAACTGGTTTGGTCCTCTTTCATGTCCTATAAGTAAAATCTACATCCAGTAAAATTAAATGCACATCAAATAATAACCAGTAGGAAAGCACCATTGGGTATCGCTCATGTAATGTATGGCCATGCAATACGGATTTTAGCACGGAGGGAAAAATGAGGTGGGATGTTGGAGTAACCATGGATGAGCCTAGCGAGCTGACATAATCCTCATTTGGAGGAAATGTCTGAAGAGGCTTCCAGAAGAAAGTCCGGAACGGACGGACTTTATTCTTCTTATACAAAGAGAGAGTTTCGTGTTGCAGAATACTACTTGGTAAAGAAGGTCGAGCCACTAGCGCTTGAGGAGCTGTAATTTTCAAATGAGGAAGCCGATTTGAATGTATGCCTAAATTCATGCACTGATTGCTATGCATCTGAATTTTAATCCCCTTAGGTAAACGTTTACCAACTATTATTGGGGAGTAGGGTCGGTTTTTGGTCTTTGAAATCCAATGACCCAATTATGTATGTTTTTTACTATTACCCGTATTTATCTAAACTCGGGAATTTCACGGAACGAAAAGCAATAGTATTTATAGCCATTTTAAGGAAAAGAAATATTTATATTAAAATTTAATGATGCTGCAGTTAAAGTTGCCTAATCCTGCTCACTTCAAAACGTATGAATTGAATGAAAATTTTTATTTGATTCCTTCGGCATATTAGTAGGTATCTGAACTGAATTGGATCCAGCGGCATGAAAATCGATGGCATAGCTACAGTATCTTTGCCGATACTTAATGCACACAATTGGTGGTCCGGAATAAAATAAGCGAACGTGAGTTTTTTTATGGTTTGGCCGAGTAAATTATATAAGAAGACCTTCTTTCCCCTTCAAGCCATTAAATGACAATTGCAGAATACGTGGTTGGAGTGAAAATATTAAATGTATATATAATGATATATATACATTTAATATGTAATGATATATTACCCGTTTTATGATCATGTGCATTGAGGCCGAAGACCTTGGTGGTAATTATGCATGTCCAAACTGACTTTATTTCTTTATCTTAGACATTTCAAGGCACTAGATAGTAACGGCATATTTAAAACGTCTGGTGGAAAAGATTATCTTTTTTTATGTCTTTCAGGTGAACTTTTTACCTCTAAAAGCGAAGTATTTTAGAATCTAATAAGCTATAACGTTGGCGAGTTCCAGAAAATAGCCATACTTGATCTTGGCGAAAAATATCGGTTGATCGTACCTTTAAAATTCCGTAAACCTCTAAATGCACGTGTTAGAGTGGTTATATAGAGACTGGTGAAATCTGCTGTATATTTCGTCTTTTGAACAATATCCTGTAAAGTCATGGAAAATATTTTATCTGTTCATCCATGTTCTTGAATTTTCATTTTGCTTGAGGATACTGACTCCGACCTTTCTCATTGTCGGCCTTGTGTTTGTTTAGATCTATATCCTAAATACTTATTCAGTTTCACGAATTATGTTAATGCTGAATATACGAGCACTAATTGAATAGCTTCAGGCGTGATGTGGTGGAATTCAAACATAATGAATCGTAACCACTTTTCCACTTGAAAAGTGCTACGATCAGTTATTCAATACGAGTGCTAATTTAAAAATGATATGTTTAGGCAGGTTGCCAAATTGCCAAAATATATTCCAAAAAACTGTAGTCTGACTATTAAATGGTGGGACTAAGTATATGGTTACAAATGAAATCGTGAAATGATAAAAATAAATATAGTTAAAGTTATTGATGAAATATTTCTGATAATAATAATGGAATGACGCAGAGAAAAGAGTACGAAATTGTGATTTCAGTCAGTCTCAAGAATTTACGAGCATTTAAGATTTTTCTCCTTTTTTATCTTATTGAGATTACTAATGATTAACATTTTGAGTTATTCGTGGGAAAAGAATGCGGCTGCTAAGACTATATAGGACATAATAAGCGATAGAAATAATTGTAGGAGTAGCTATTAGAATTTTAATTTGATAAACCGACTACTAAGCAAGCATTTAGTAAATTGATTTCATAGTATTAATCTCGGCTGATGATAATAGTTTGAGTTTAATAGGCATTATTGGCATATTTTTTCTTTCTAGGTATTGATTTTTTTGCGTGTAATCAAAATAATTAACGCAGCAGTAAGGAGAAGTTGACAGTAAAACTTTAAACAGGGTCAGTGATTGTCGTATCCCGTTGTATGAAACTATTAAAGTAAGTGGAATGGAAAATAACTCAGTCTACTTTCATTCTATTTGAAGTTATGGGATCAGTGAAAAAAATATAATGTTATTATTTCCTCAATTACAAGTTATTATAAAGGTATTATCACTAAGGTAATCTATTGGTTATTGGTAGGTATTTCATAATTTATGGAAAATATTTCGAAATAAATATGTAATAAATCCCTTGTAAACAACGAGAACTACAACTCTCCTTTCCTCCTACTTCCCTTCTTTCCGCCCCAAATTCCGGTTCTTATCTTCACTCTTCCACCTGGACATTTGTTTGCCCTTTTATTACCTCTTTTAACGCCACGTTGTATTTCAATATCACCTCCGCCCTCTTTTTCCGGGTGGTGGATATAGAGAAATAATTGGTTTCGGTCGGAGTTTGCCAATTTCGCAGTTGGTAGAATCAGCAGTAAAAGGATTCTGATACTATTATTTTCAAAGTTTGATGCTTTTTTCTCTAGTTTGGCTATTTACCAATCTATACAAAATTATTTACCAGCCATTAAAAAGGAGGATATACCCTATACAATAAGTATACAATAAATTTTTCTTTACGGCCTAGTTTTCCTATGGAAATGTTTCTAACTCGTGGTTCCATATTAATGTTATCTATCGAGAGAGTTCAGCATCGTTGAAAGAAATTTCCCCCGCCACATGCCTTTGCGTTGACTTGCATGGTATTATGTAGATGTATGTAGATGACTGGTAAGCTAATTGTTTCTTCATTATGCGATTCATCCCCTTGAAACTGTATATATAGACAGACTAAATCTTTTACGAGGTATATCAAGTAGCTCATCTCTCATTGAATCCTTATCCGGCATAAAAAATGCATTGAATATTTACTCTGCCGTAGAGAGAGGTCCGATTAGGATATACTTTTCTAAAAATATTTTAGATCGGAAATCAACAAAATTTTTGAAAAAAAAATATTTTTTCACACACAGATGGCAGCATACGTTTCCCTCAGATTTATTAACATCAGTGAGATACAATTGTATCACGCAGCCAGCCAACATCAGTAGTACCGAAGCGATTTTGTGCATATTTGGCTTGTCTATGCATGAGCAAGTCCTAGCTATTCGCTATGTGCGCATCATGAAAATGGTCCGCGAGTATATTTCAATCGGAATAATTTGGCGGATGTCTAACCTATCAACTACTACAATACTTTGAGCTTTTTCAAATTGTGCTCAGAAGACAATTTTGCTAGAACACTATTGTAATCACAATACTGCATGTGGAATGGCACTAACAAAAATTAGGGAAGAGGAACGCAAGGAATGCCTTTAGATAATTGGCCTGGTATAAAACGAGGCATTTCCATGATCGCGTATATTCTGTGAATTTTCTAATTTTGATTGTTTCTATGTGAGTTTGTTACTTCACGTTCACCGAGGTCCTACAGTTTTATTGGTGTGCACTATCATCTTATTAATGCCAATATGATCTTAAATGAATATGAACTTAACCAAGGGTCTGCATTCAGCACTTCACGCGTACGCTGAACGTTGTCGTTGCTTCTTGACGTTAACGGCCGTCAGCGCGGGACTCGGCCTTCACACTCACTCGGCCATTTTAGACGAGCTTTTGCCACTTAAAAACTGCAGTTATTGACGTGCTTTAATCCTTGAACACTGGAAAATCATGCCCAATATCTCTGTACCCGATATTTCCAGTTGAACACAAAATTTGTTGGCATACCGCTGTTCAATCGTTCGCTGAATTTTGCGCTTGCACCGAGTCACTCGATAGGGTTCCACTAAAAACATGATCTAGCCTGAACGAACGCTCGCAGGCGATTGGCGCTTTGCGCGTTTTGAAGGTCAGATCCCTTACCGCCAAACGTGAGAGCGTGCTGCGACGTAAAGTCACGGCAGGAAAGAATCTTTCTAGATACTTTTTATACCTACCTGGTAAGTGTCGTCAAAGAAGCTTGCACCCGTACCCTTGAGGACCTTCCGGAATCCGCTTATCAGGGAGCATTCGCGCCGGCAAAAGTTAGTCGACAATCAAGGATTGCACTTTGAAGAATTTTGAGGCATTTGAGCAATATCTGCAATAAATTTAGTTTTGGAAAACTTTTCCCGATACTTTTTATAAAATTCTTGTATATTTATAGTTTATTTGGTGAATTATTTAAATGACATTGCAGATTTTTGGTCCTATTCTCTGCATCAGAAATATACTTTTATGAGGTAAGACTAGCACCATAACTAGTCAAATTGTCTTCCCATACTCAGAACCGGGGTTCGATTCCGTTAAATGTAGAATTTTTATGGCGATAATATGCTTAGTTTGGTGGTCTTCAACCAAGCGTTCTCATACTTACCCGAAGGAACCTGGTTCAATTTCGGTTGAATTTTTGTGATCACTTTTAAAATCCTTGCTTTGTTATTTTCTGGATCCAGAGCCTGTTGGGAAAACGCAGGTGGTTCTAAGAATTAAATGGCACCCCTAAACCATAATGTGTTAACTTTACTAACCATTCAGAGAGCTTGATCAAAGTGATCTCATGTTCTCTACGTCTCAGAACCATTATTGAAGCTTAAAACTAAGCATTATTCATTGAAAAGTAAAACATATAGTATTTCTTGTTAGTCGGAAACATTTTAAATGAGAAATACTTACTGATGGCCTGTTATGGACTACCCTGGACATAACATATCCAGTTTCACCCTTGATAAGGTGTATGTTCATGCTAATGTCCGGCTTCTTTGGGAATTCCATTTTACCTGCCTGAATCGAGACTGTCAGAGGAGGAGGGTGCAGCTGATTCCTCGTTTAGCCTAACCAAAGTATGGAATTTCTTGCCGAGGATAAAAATAATGGCAAATTAAATGATAATGGCAAATAAACGTAATAAAGCTACGTTTTTCGAATCTTATATCTTTTTTTTACCAACTTATTTTTTAGTCTGAAGGACGAGTTAGCAGAACATTTTTTAACATAAATAACGTCTTCAGGTTTAGGTAATCCCTACACACCGTTCTCTCTTTCTATTCAGGCGAAGTCTGGAAAGTTTTTTTTAAGTCATGAAAGACTATTAATTTCTTTAATTTTTAGATTTTATTAATTTTAAACCCACACAGTATATTTTTTACTTAATTATTGTAATATCTCGCTTTGATTACTTGAATCTTCCTAAATTGAATGTAGTGATGTAGTATGGAGCCAACTCCTAATTTATTTTTTCCTTTACATTACATTTTTTTTTTAAATGGCCCAATAACATCCAATTTTTTCATTTATTTTGGAGCATAATCAACAAAGAGCGGTAAAAACGGGTAAGATCTAGTCAGATAAAATTCCAATAAGACGAGATTAGAACCCGCGACCCCTGAGTTAGTGGGTGAAAACTTTACCACCCTGCCATCGAGGCCGGCAAGTATTATTGCCGGAAATTGTTGCAAAATTAACCTGGAGATAATATTTAGTATGTTATATAAAATTGGACCAACTTCCAAGATACCGTGTTACCTGCTAGAGATTAGTAGTAGTAGTTTTAGGAAAAGCGACCGACAGCTAAGGTCATTTGCACCATTAGGGATTGATGGGAAAGGAGGAAGGGTGGAGAGAAACCTGGCGTCAGTATTAGCCTAATCTTAACGAAAGGAGCCAAGGGGTTCTCAGTTTGCCGTCTCGTCCGATGGACGGCGTGCTCACTCAAAGTGCTCTCCACAAAGCGCCTCAAGTAGGGATCGGGATACCACTGGAGAAGATCTATCGCCTCCAGGATTTGAACGTGGGTAGGAATCCAGTGCGCTATCCTCCGCATTAACCCGATTCCCATCCTCGAGCGATATATGAACCAAATAACAAATGCAGTAACTATTACTAAAGTGACTAGTTGGGAGAGCCTATCTCCGAAATCGGATTAATGAGTTAAGTTAGTTTCTTAACTGCGTGTAGTTAACTAGTAACATAACTAGTGTTTGCTCCATATCTTGTAGCCAGTTATATTAGGGATTGCTCACAAGGGCCTTAGAAATGATTAGCTGATAAACTTGGGGTTGCTTTTCATAAAAGGTCGCCATTCATTCATTTTAAGAGGTAATCTACCATTTGAGGCATATTTTGTATTGCTTCTCGTTTACAATCCACCTCACCCGTCATTTCCTTCTTAAGGTCTTCATAATTGCAACCAACGACTAATAAATGTTTCTTATAATGTTTCATTGGTTCGTTAACGAGTAGTAAGGAAAAATATGGATTTTTTTATCAGGGGAACTTGAATTTTAAACGACAAGGTGATTCTTATGCGAAATTCAGATCGATACATTTCTATTGAGAAAGAATCCATCGTTGTGAATTTTTACACCTCGAGACTCGAGGAATAGAAACGTTTTTACGGTATAATTTGTGCAAAAATGGACATCTCACTTAATAACGGACGATAATTGACACAACGAGCGAAAATGTTGGCAACGCATGCTCTGTGATTTTTTCAAATGAATGTCTGTATCCAAAAACTGTATCATCGTAGATCGGCAGAAGCCCCACAATTTATATGTATATGTATACAGGATAGGTGAGAATTACAGTTAGAGAAATGAGATTATCTACCATGTTTTCTTGTATTTTTTCCGGAGTGAACAAATGCGCACGTATTCCTGCTGGTTTCTGTAAACACTTCGCATGACGGACTCCCACAGCTGACACTTCCACAAAGGAAAGCGAGAATTTTGGAAGAAAAATGACACAGAAGGCATTTTCAAGTCTCCGCCACCCACCCCTAAGCCTCCCACCTTCCTTACCTCCACCCTCCCCACTCCACTGCCCCTTCAATCTATTCGCTTCCTCCATCCAAGTCGCAACTTATAAGTGTCTTTTTTTCGACTCATCCAGTCCCCTTCACTACCACCCATCCCCCAAAAACCCACAACCGAAAAAAATAAAGAACCCATTCACTCATTTCTCAACCCCAATATTGGCATAAGGAAATGCTTCGTTATTGCTGTCTATAAGGACGACCTCCTATTTGTGCGCTCGTACGTTGCAAGGGGTTCTCTCTCTCTATGTTAGCTCTCTCTCTCTCTCTCCATTCAAAGACGACCATTTTCCGAGGGAAGGGGGGAACCACCGCTCACACAAAAAGAGAAGGATAATTTATCATTCTGCTCCCGTTTTCGGGTGGAGTGCCTGGGAGGTATGAAGAGAAGGGGGAGGGCTTGGGGGTTAACTGGGGAGTGTGGGGAGGGTGTTTGAATGAAGGGAGGGGATGGGATAGGATGAGAAATATGGGGATATAAAAGGGGGGGTGTGTGGTATGAGTCAGGGCTGCCACACCCTGCTCATCTAAAATGTGTCAAATCAGTTGGTTAGGAAGATATCTACATAGAGAATTTCCGCGAATGTATCTGTAGGAAGTCCTCAAAAGAAATATTAATCAAAATTATTGATATATGTCCTTTTAATCATACTTACAATCAACTCGAAGCAAATATTACCATTCATTTGGACCCATACAACATCCATCTAAACGTAATTGGGCCCTTTTCAACAGCAGCTTCGAAGTCATTCTTATAGCGAGGAATAATATCCTATATTCATTTTAGATTACGTTTAATGAATATTAATTAATGATTGTTTAGGATATAATAATTGGGAAATGTATGAGAGAAGATGGCAACAAATGATGAATGCCATGAAGATTGGAGGAAGTTACAAAACTTCCGCGATACTGTTACAGGATCGGGAAGATTGGATACCGCCATTTTGCAGAACTATAATTGATTAGTATTAAAACTAAACTGAACATTAATTCATCCATAATTTGAATTCAATTCTATGCTGGCAATATAGTCTTTAAGATTGAGCACTCGGCTGATGAGGACGGAGTCCGGAGTTCAAGAAAGGGCGATGCCTTCGGGCAGTCTCCGTTGTATCTGAGTTGAATGGTTTCTCAGGTGACGGCAGTTGGAAGTTGAGTAACCGGTATTGACGGGAAGGAAAGGAACTCCCCTCTATATTCTGCATGCGTCATGCCACCCAGCAATGCACGAAGTGGGTTTATACATTTACGTCATGTGGTTTGATAACTTCATATTTTTATTGCTGTATTAAACTTAAGCTTTTATTGATCTATACTGGGAAACGTTGGCGACATATCGTCGCGGATGGAGGAAACAGTGTCCGAGAAACAGAAATGTGGAGATGGATTGAAATTTTCATTTATTGCCAAAGGAAAGTATAAATATAGTGCGCAGAATAGCTGATCATCCTAATGAAGTCTTCCTGAGGTGAAATGAAACGTCAGACAGACTAAACTATCAGATTATGGCGCAGGAAAATAACATCAATTCTTTCCTTTATAATGGAGATACTTCAAATTGAAGAGTTAATTATATTCCTTTGGCTTAAACCATATTTTCGTCCTCAATGTTTATTTGTTCCGTGTTTTTGTACCGTGTTTGAATATCTAAAACTGTTTGCACCTCAAAATAATACCTAATTGTTAGAATATGTATTGACGATAAGCCACGTGTGTGAAAAAGATACCGGAAACTTTGGCTCTCTCACCGATCCACGTTTTGTGAGTATAGATAATGAATTTTCACACTGTCAAATTTGTGTTTTTTAATTGTTTTTCAAGCTCGGTATTGCTTTTAGTCTCATGATGTAGCCGGAAGTGTCAAACATTAGGTATCTAAGGTGTCGTCAAAGCCATGTCGTCACCCTATCGTATGGCACAGTGGTGCGAACCCGAATTTTGGTAGCACTGCGGAGAAGGCAGGGGTTTGGTGTGAGAGGGAGTTGGTGGGGAGGTGCGTGGGAAATAATGAATGTCAGCGCCCCTCCACCTCTATCCCACGATTTCCCTTCCCCTCCACCGCTATCCGACACGGATGAGTCGTGGGCTCTGTCGGCAGGGGGTGGATGTGGTGGTGTCGTGGATGTTCCTGAGCGGGAGCTGGTGATTTTTATAAGGAGGCGGAATCATAAGGGTGGAAGGGGCGGGGTTGATGTTTTGATAAGAAGAGGCTCCGTGGAATAGGGGGCAATTTGTGGAGGAGATGGATGGATCACAATCCGGATCGCAAGGGTCTAATGAAAAGTGCCGCTGGAGTCCTGTCCCCACTGGGGGCTCGAGAAATGTGGGGTGATATTTAAGGGCACCTCTGCGGGTGCTAGTGGTGGCGTTTAATGGTGTTTCATAACTATCTGACCAATTACAAAATCTCATGACACTGATGTTTATGCAACGTGAGGGATTAATCAAACCCTAAACTGAGGGTTCGAAGTGATGGTGGCTACGGTAAATGGATGTAAAACATCAAATAATATTATATATGTAGCACTTCATATATTTCACGAAATTTAATTCGTAAAACGATTCATTATTTAATTTATCAAAAAATCCCAATTTGTTAGGACAGTCGCTACCAATATGTGAGTTGGGACCCGGAAAAAAAATCCCAGGACGGAATAATAAATATTAATAACTATTATTAAATAAATATGAAAAAATATTCTCTAATTTACGACTTTTACGTAGATTTTGATTGTAAATTCCAACATGTAACTTCACCAGTGGGATTACTTGATTCCTAGTCCATTGTCACTGAGTCACAATGGTTAAAAAGATAGCAGAAGAATAATCACTTGGAACATTTTACGAGACAGAAGGAGCTCACTGATGAAAAGATGAAATAAAAGCATAATTGGAGAGAGAACTGGCATCGAGGAGTATTTTAGCATTGCGGATGGAAATTTATAGTGATTCAGTTAACTACGTAACAAAATTGTCTGCAGTTACAAGTTGTAAGTTGGTATTTTATTTAAAGATATTGAAATAAATAATGAAAAAATTGATATCTTTCGTTAAATTTTTCCTGGAAAATTATTTTCTGAAGCTGAAGCGACCGAGTATAATCTCCGGTTTCATGATGGGAGGAACATGTACGAGTATAGACAAGCATTAGAATGACTGCTCGAAAATTTGCACTAAAAGTTAAGTATTTAACATTATAGGTAGAGATCCTCCATGGGAAAAATGTTTGAAAGTGAATCAAATTCCGGTCCAGTCATTTAATTATTTAATGAAAATCATTCACTAATTTGTTTTTAAATTGCTAATATTTTTTTTATACCTAAAGGCTTAGTTTTCCGTCTTATTGACATCGCGACGCTGCTCAAGGAATTTCGTAACGGCTCACTTCCCATACGAGAATGTTTGCCACACACTCAAAACTATTTTCAAAAATGCGTTCTCCCCTTTGAAACGCATTACTTCCTGAGAAATTTCTCCTTTTCTCTCTCTCCTTCCCTAACTCTATCTCCCTGGCGTCGTTGTAAGGAAAAAAGAGAGTCTCACAATGGACTACACCGTGGAGTCGCCGAGTCGGATTCGGGCAAGAAAAAAAGGGAGAATGTATGGAATGAGAAAGAAATCACGAGGCGAGAGAGAGGTTCCTTGGATTTTTTAAAAAATATCCTCTGCCATTTTCCTCCCCCTCCCCTCTCAGCTCTCTGACAAAATAAAGGCCGGAGCGAAATGGCGGAGCGAATGACTGGGCGCTGCTGTGAAACAGTGGCACGGGATCGAGTTAGTTTTGCGCTGTCGCTTTCTTCTGCGGCGCGCGGTCGTTCGCGGCAAGAAATACATCTCAACTCCGGAAGAAGAGAAAAGAAATGGGGAGGAGGGGTAGCTGAAAGAATAAAGAAAGATCCGAAATGGGTAACAAGTGAGTGAGAGAGAGAGAGAGAGAGAGCGATGTCGCTCGTTTTCGCGGCGAAATTACATTCTTCTCGGCTCGTGAGGGATTTTTAAAATTCATCTCCCTTCCCGTTTCTCTGCTATGTTTTTTTTTGCAAAAGGGAGACACTTTTTGCCGGGCTCTGTCCAACTTTTTTTCCTCTTTCTCTCCAACTCCCTCCCTCTTAAAAACAACCATTCCACTAGCAATTTAATAAAGTGCACAGATCGGCGTGGTTATACGCGGGCAAATCTTTCCTGTCTCTCTCTCCCTCTTAATTAAAAGGTTCGCTTCGTTTGAAACCCGGTTCCTTTCTTCCCGCGTCTGCTTTCTTTCTGTTCCTCCTTCCATGTCTCTACCTCTCTTGTTCTTCTCTTTCTCTCTCTCTCTCTGTCCCCTTTACTCGCCTTTTCTTATCCCGCGAAGTGAAGGAAGGATTGAAAATTTCCGTGGATTCGGGTGCGGGGAGTGGTGAAAAATTACGCGCGGCATCCGTAGCTGGAAGGGTGTTGGAGGAACAAGGTGGAGGAGGAGAAGGGGTGGAGAGTGTTTTGGAGATTGGTGGAGGAGGAGGGCGACGGAGGTCGGGAGGGAATCGGGAAGCGAGAACGGCATCGTCGACCGTTGCGTCCTTCGCCGTCCATTGTGACAGAAGTGAGCCAGAAATATATTCTTCCCTCTCTCTATCTCCCTCTCTGTTCCCTTTTCCACCACATCCCCGTCCCACCCTGAAGATAGAATAGGAGAGCGAGACCGCGGGGATCGCGATCACGGACCAGCGTGAATTCACGCTTGGGAATATTCAAACTTTTCGAAGAAATGAGTATTCGAGGGAAGGGAGACGTGGTTGGCTCTGGGAGAGCGCGTTCGTACCAGCTGCCGCACTCGAATGGTGCATATGCTTTATTCGTCGAAAACGTCCCGACAATGGATTCAGGAGGCAAGAAAAGCAGGGAGGGAGCGGAAAAGGGGAAAGAAATGGTGGGGATCATAATGATAAACTGGGGTGAAGAGGGAAACGAAGAGGAAGGGATGCCGAAAGGCAGGGATGTGGAGAAAGATAAAGTTTATTTTTTCTCCAGTGGAAACAAGGAGGAGGAATGAGGCGACGGAGGACAGATTATTGTAAACAATATTATTGTTGTCGTTGTTTTTTATATTCGTGGGAATTCCAGGCGAGTTGGCGATTTCCTGTGGGGTTTTCTTTCCGAAGGAAGCGGAAAAGGCAAGGAAAAGCCAAGGAAGGAGGAGGAATTCTTTTCGTGTTTAGCGGGGAGTGGGTGCGGACGGGGTTCACAGTCATTGAAAGGTTCCTTTCACGAGGTTAAGTTTAAGCGGAAAGTGGTGGTACGGGGAAACATATAAAATGGGTTTTTCAACAAAGAATTACACGGCGTCACGATTACTATCATAAATATTTTAAGATTTTTTGTAAGAACTACGATCTCTTGGATTAAATAATTAGATTCATGAGTATCATGATAATCTGAAAAACGTCACTCCTGATGAATCAGTGGATATTGATCATATTCTACAAGAAAGCGTGTCTAAGAAAGCAGTGTTTTTACCACCACATAATTAAGATAACTGATGATTTAAAAGTAAATAAAAAGGATGAAAGAAAATTTCTCTCCAGATCCAATCAAAATATACGTATACTTAAGTTGCGAAGTGCCCTGATACTAGAAGATTTAATGGTGATCATTCTCGTATATCAGTTTCTATTGAGAAAGGGTGACTCCACAAAAAAATTGCATATTACCCCATATTCTCATAAAATGCAACTTAAAAACTTCTATCATTAGGTTCAATCACTTGCGATTCTTCATGTGTGCCTTTTTCAACCACTAATATTCGCTTGTCAGCTGAAATTCAACATATCTTTTCCCATATTTCTATCAAAAGTAAAACTCTAGCTGTGATTGCACTTGTGTCCTACATATATTACGTAGAACGCTGGAAAATAATATTGACATCAACTGAAATAATATTCATATGAAAATAATGGTATTTTGAACAACTTTCTATCTCCAATTGATCTTGTCAACAATTTGATGCTCTTTACATTTATGTCAGAATTAAAATCGGATTTTTCGGGTACCAGATCTTCTTGGGAAACATAACCGGCACAAGGAAAGTTACCGGCTCATCTACCTTGATGTGTGGATTTCACACGCCGTCGGGCTTAGTAGTAGGTGAACTCTACCACAACCTGCCATACCTTTGAGGCCAGTCAGCCAGTCAAATATGTTTTGATAACAATTGCTCTGCTTCAAACTTCTAGCCTATTTGACCCTATGTTAACGCTGACTATCTATGATAATATAAACTTTCTACTTTTTTTTTCTTTGCCCTACTATCCTACAGCCTATTTTTTCCTATTTGAAATCCATTTTAGTAGTCTAACTCAGTAAATTGTTTATTTGTCAAATATGTTTGCTTATATTAATGCTTGATCTTATTCAGTGGTAACCTGGTGAATAATTTATTATATTCGTATTTCCTTCAAAATATTCTTGTCTGCCCTGATCAGTAACGCTTCTTCCTCTTTGACATAATGCATTAAAGTCTCATACCAATTCAAGATGTTAATGCTTGCACGTATGCTATGATTAAGAGGTCACAGTGCCCAAATTACTTCGTTATCAACCTTTAACCGAGCCTCTATACTCAATTTTTATCAGCGTCTTTCATTAATTAGGATGAATCTGATATAAAGCCAAGTACCAACCTTTCCTATATCGACGAAAAGAGTACCTAATGTAATAACTATATTGCTCTCTTCTTAAATACCTATATATTCAGTACCCTCAAATTTATGTAATACTGTCTACATACTCCAGGGTGAATTCTTGGAACAGGTTTCAAACCAACCTACATGATAGAAGATCTAAGTTGACAGGTTGTTCCTTCTCAGAATCTCCGTTCATAAGGATTGCGAACGATTTTCGTGAACAGCATGGTTTTGGTGGCTCATTTGGTCGTGCTTGAGGGGAGTGGTATCATTTAGAGACATGTGCTACGTAGTAACCGGAGTAGCAAATGCGATGGTTTCAGGTTCTACTTTATGAAAATTCATGATCACTGATAGTTAAACTTGGTATTTTTTCACCAAAACTTTATAACAATACCACCGGTTTCGACGCATTGGTGATAATACCTGATGGTGTCATCTATGCGTCGAAGCCGGTAGTAGTGTAATAAAGTTTTTGTGGAAAAATACCAAGTTTAATTATTCAGTTACGGTAGTAGCGGCTTACGATCCAAAGATCCCGGCTTAAAATGCCGGGCATGGAGTTTTATTTTTAAATGACATCTCGATCCATACTTATGTCCTGTGTGGAACACTAAAAAGGTAGTCTCTCGGATAGGACTTTCAAATATAATGCACCTGAGAGTCTTGCGTAATGAGATTTGTAAGAATGCGAGTGACTTCTCTCTCCATCCTTCCCATTATTCTTAACAATAATCCACTCATACGAAATGGCCTACATATATCTAATGACGTAAATTGCCTCAGCTGTCGTTATCCTCCCATAATCATTTCCACTATCCGAGACCTTAGACCAGCAGTGGCAATTGGCCGCTTTTAAACCGAGAGCGGTCATCGCTTTAGCCTTGGAATCAAGAAGAACACCTGCAAATCCCTTTGAATGCCTATATCTACTATAGTATTGCCACTCCATATAATGTCTTTTGTCTTATATTTCTCTGTTGACTTTGCTATCTTTCATGTACTTGTTCGGAGCTCTCCTCCGATAGTGCTCACGAGCCCACTTCTGTGTTATAAACTGGGCCTCGTGACCGCTTTCGTGAGGACTAATCTACCAAATATCCCTTCTTTCCTTCGTCTCTATATCATTATGCTCATTGTTTGCAACATAACCTTAATTATTTAGGCGTTTCGTCGAATCGAATACGGAAACTATAAAATGGAGTGTCGGCACTTGAAGGGCGAAAGAGTGATTTGAATTTTTTTTAGAACTACGGAAAATTGAAACCTAGTATCTCGGGTTCTCAGGTGGAATTTTGACTTAATTTTATGACATGAGCTATTATTCATTTCCGTGTCCCTTCAACGTTTATGGTTTACCAAATATTACTTTTACTGAGCTAACGAATCAGGCCAAAAAGCACGTTTTATTGTGAAATGCCTTCTGTGATGTTGCTAAAACCTTATATCTGGATAATTGCTAGAAAAAAATAACCTGTGGCGTTTAACAAGCATTACTTGTACTGATATAATGAATTATGGCCAAGAAAGTACGTTTTTGTGTAAAATCCACAATGTGTTATAGCTAAAACCGTATATATAACTGTTAGAAAAAATTAAAACAATTTACCGGGAATGCAATCATAGAGTTCAAACAATTTTCAGAAAACAAACTCCAATTTCATTTGAACCCACAACTACCTTAGATATCTCATGTCCCATTAGGTATCTGGAAAAATGTTGAGTTTTTTGGCAGTGGCAATTTTCAAATGAATTGCAGTGGAGATATAGTCAAATGTATTCGAATTCTCGTGCAACTAAATGGCAGAATATTATCAGAAATTTGTTTTTCGGTAATCATAGAAGGCAAAATGGTTAATTTGATAATCGAAACCTAATAATTACTACTTAGATAGAAATATGACACATAAGAACAGTCACTAGAGACGCTTAGAATGTTTGAAATGATTCAAAGGTCACGAGTCTTACACCTTTCCTTCAACTAACTGTTATGCTTAGAGTAAATGGGCGCTAAGGTTATGTACTTAGGTAGTTAAGTTGGAGTGGATTACATTTTATGTGTCCAATTGGATTTCCTACATGTATCTGGTTATGTCATATCTGGTTCTTACCAGTGTACTTTGTATATAATGAGAATACAAACGCTCACTGGGCAATGCCATGTGCCACTCTTATGGAAAGTGAAGTTTGACTATATGAGCGATTTTGAAGGTAAACCATATTAAATAAGCCATTGCCACGACTAAAGATAATTTCGAATTTAATAACAGATTACGCATTTAAACCAACCACTGTAATCAAACACTCTTGAAGTAGGCAAGAGGACTTAATTACCCGTTGCTTTGCAGAAATTTATACACCAGGGTTTTTTTATTAGTTTATAAGTTGAGTCGGGTAAATTATATTAGAAATATTTTGGAGATGAAAACGCATGCACATTAGGTAAAGCTGTAGGTGCCCAGATTCATCCACATGCAATTAGTAAATGCTTCTTCCAATAGATAGCCTTCTTCTCTTCCCATATTTTTCTTACTACATCCCGTTTAACCCCTATTGCTATCGATCTTATAGGTAGAAAAACACCTCCACATATTACAGTTCGTTATTCCGTGGTCTTTAGATTAGCTTTCTTACATACGTACATTTAAACTTAAGTCATTATCTTTATTTTATTATCTATTTATTATGTTTCAGTGATTATTCTGTTATCCATAAAGACTAATATCCTTGTAAGATCTCTTTTCTTCTCTCTAAGTATATCACCCGAAAATCGCATCATGCTTATTCTTCATCCGTGCATTCGCAATCCACAGTATTTTACTAGATCTCATTTGTGTCATCCAAATCCCCACATTAATAGTAAGGATGATAATGCTCAACCCATACTCTATTCTTTCTTAAGTTTCTTCTCTGCTTTCATAGCATCTGTTCACGGTCTCTCGCTCTCTATAATGCTTTTCTATGAATCCACACGAAATATTGTGTATCAATCCACAAGGGATTAGTGTATGAATAACGTTTGCCGACAAGCACAGATTCAAAGATCTATCAAAGATTCCTGACAACCTATTTCGGTTGAATATACGTCCAAAATATCATCCAAATGAGAATCGACAAATTTTACCATTCTATGAGCACTCAGAAAGAGAGCAGCTTATTACCGATGAGGGTTCAATGTCCTTGCTCAAACTCTTGTTTTCTCTTGTATATTACGGGCGAGGTATCACTCCATTCGTTGTAGATGCAGCAGATCTTGTGATTCACATCCAGAGGTGAAGATCATTTTGACTGTCATCTCAATCCCTTCCATTAAATTTCGACAATATATATTATAGATAAACAAACATATATATATATATATATATATTTATAAAATACAAGCACATATATCCGACCGTAAATATCTCTTTAACTATTTATTGAGTGAAATTTGTGCGAGTCACAGAAATAATTAATCCCATAATTTTTTTGTGTGATTTGTATGATTTTTCTGTATAGCAACGTATTTTCTTAAAATTGCTGC